>CABFOV010000661.1:0-117108 GCA_902141375.1 Timema poppense
AAGTTAGTACATTACAATGGCGCCCAACGTGAAGGCATTCCAGCAGAACGTAACAAATGACGTCACAACGCGGGGCAGTTCCTATTAGTACGTCACAATTGGCGTACTCAACGAGGGGCAGTATTTAAGGCTTTTACAATTGGCGTTCCAATGTGTGGCATCCAGCTTCAGTCCTTTACAAGATGTGTTTAACTAAAAAAATATGTCTTTTAAGAGAATATAATTTTCTAGTCACAGATGTTAATTTTCTTTAATCAATGAGTTTTTTTGAAAAATTTGAATATTATTTAAACTATAAACTGGAGACATGCCAAAGGTGAGGTTATTTTTTAGCGAAAAGTGGTGCTATTCTTCTCAAAAAGGGATGATATTTTATACTGAAAGCAATATTACTTACATCAATACGAGTATTCATTATAAAAATTAGGGCTTAAAGAGTCAGAAATGGTTTGGATACAAAATAGATTATACACTAATATTAGGTTATTAGCATATCGGGAGCACACAGTGATGTTTAATTTTACTTCCATATAGTAAATAAATGCCTGGAGCGATTATTAATCAATGCAGTGCCATTGTATTCTGGACTTGATCCAAAATGAGTACTCTATTTATTATTTATGTCTGTACACCATATTAATTGTTAAATAAACTTTTCTTACACTCTCAAATGAAAACATTGCCATTGTGGTCGAATTATTTTCCTTAAGGTTCGGTTTGTTCTTTTGTTGGTTAGAACATTGTTGCACGTCAGAAGAAATCTTTGAGTCAACTTTTAAACGTGGTAACTAAACCAATTTCTCACATGTCTTTTGCCAATTCATAGGACAAATCCTCCTCTTTCTTGGCCGTATTCTACATAGTGATTATCTATGCCTGGCGTTTGGTACTTCCCGAAATTTTAGACTAGCTCCTCTTAATATATATTTTTTTATATAATGTGTTTTACACCGGAATACCTCTTTTCCCATGAGGCTGTAACGTTACAAGACTTTCATATTACTGTCAACATTTTTTTGTTCGGATTGTGTATTTAACTATTTATTATCATATTCAGGGAAAAATAGCATATAAATAAATACCCACAAAAATATTTCTTTCTTAGGAATGTCAAACTCAATATCTCACTATCATGACTTCCAAATTTTGGCAAATAGGATTATTAAAATAATTGATTGTCAATCTATGTTTAGACCAAACATGACCACCTGTAGCAAGGTTCGCATGTATATTAATATTTATTAATGTGTTTGTTTTGATCTAACATGATATCATTTAATGGCTTAAAACAAAGAATGAATTTATCAAAATTTAAGTATTGTAATGGGTGAAAGTGTAAATCATGATTTTTAATGTTAATAAAAAAAACTAATTATCCGTGAAACCATTCGCATATTTTGTGATCTGTTATGTATCTTTAAAATCCCTATGAAAAACCGCCCTGGCATAGTGCTATCATCAGGATTACCATGTTGAAAATTATTTTTCATGACTTGGTATTTGCCAGATTACAAAGATATTTTTTTTTTAACTTAATTTCATGTTATATGTGTGAAAATGGTAAAATTCAATCCATTATTCCCATTTTAATCTGACTTGAGAGTGTTTCAACATTAAAGTCAAATGGATTTTGAAACGGCATTATTTAATTTGTTTTTCAATTAAGATCTGATCAGAGAATTTTTGTCGAAGTAGTTTCTACAAGTCAGAAATGAATTCTAATGCAAATGAAGAAGGAAATTATTCTTCACATTCTACATGAAATTTTTCCCGGCATGGGAAATGAACCAAGTTGAGAACTTTCACTCGTCCTTGAAGTGGCATCAGTTTTGCCCTGAATGTCATTAAATGCGGGAATAGATCATCAATAAAGCTTGTTTAAGCTTTTAACTTCATATTTAATTGATTCATATGACCGCTCATGCCTGGAGGGGGGGAAAAAATGAAAAAATCCAAGGCCAGCCAGATTGATTAAAGTGGTGGAGCTCAATTCATCTCTGTAAGAAATGTATCCATTTATTTTCTGAATTTGAAGAATTATGATAGATCCTTTCTAAAACTAGTACATCAAATTCCTGTATAATAAGGCAAGTCAAGGCACTCTGAATCAATTTCTTTCAGAAAATTGTGAAACCGCTGATTAATCTCGTGAGATCTAATGAAATTCACTGTTGAAACAACAATTTTCACGATGCTAGATATAACTACATATGTTCCATACAATGCTTGTTGATAGATAATACAATGCAGAAACAAAGGCTTTGAGAATCCACCAAACTCACAAGATTCTATGATTTGCCCAAACAAACCTTTCTTCTCCCCAGATAGGCCCTTTCCTCCATCAATTGGGGCCCGCAGGTTTTAGTTTGGGAACCCCAGATGTAGCATACAATATAGGGTTATAATGTAATTTGTCAAAGTAAGACTGCTACCTTGCATAGCAGAGTGTACATAACCAATTAAATTTCAGGTTACAAAAATATAAAATAATTAAATTAGTAATTTACACATTAATACATGTTTGAAAAGAGAAGGATGGGGAAATACAGAAACAGATACACGAATGGAATGCGGAAAGGAAAGAGTATGTAATAAAATATAGCGTGCTGAAGTGTGAAATGATAATAATTACAAAAATGATAAGGCCTAGTTAAGCTATAAAGTTGGATGGATTAAAGTTAAGATAGGTACAAAATGTAAAATATTGTGGAAGTGGGAATGAGGCAAAAGGCGGAAGTAGAGAGGATCTAATGAAAATATATCGAAAATAGTTGTTCTACAAGAGTGTACACGACCTGCTATGGAGAAGAGACGTGTCCTTGAAGTGTAAGGAAGTGTTGTACAGGGTGTACTTTATACCCATTGCCACATATGCATCATAAGTATAGACATTGAATGTAAGAGAGAATAGGAATGTGGAGGCTATGGGAATGAAGTTTTTAAGGAAAATTTTTAGCTCTAACGAAGAGAAACAAGTTTCGGAATGAAATTATATGTGAAAGAGTGGAGGTACAGGGAGTACATGTGATAGTAGTGAAAGCAAGACTAAGATGGTATGCGCATGTAATGAGGATGAAGGAGAGGTATCCAAAGAAAATGATGTAAATGAAGTATGTAGGAAAAATACCGTAAAGGAGGCTAAGAAATAAATGGGAAGGGCACATAAAAGAAAGTGTGCATGTGAGAGTAGAAGAATGGAAACCATTTAAGTTGGAAGAAAGCATTTAACCCAAATGGGTAGAAAGACATGATACTATATAAAAAAAAGTATGTAGAATGGTGTAAGGATAAAGAAAGATGGAGGCATTTTACTAAACTGACCCGGCCACAAGCTGGAAACAGATTAGGATGATGATAATAATAATGTGATGTTATGGCAACTTAATTTATCAGCTTAGGAGAACTATGTTATGCATGTTTGCGCTCTAACCTTTTGTAAGTGATATTTAATACCTAAAGTTATATTAAAAAAATATAGCTCTCCAACATAAGTTTTTTTCTTAACATGGAACTTGAACTAAAAAATTTTAACCTATATTTGAAAATATTTCATGCTTCAAACTGAAAAAGTTGACTTCTCACACCCACACACTCCTAAGAAGTTACACATAAAATTCTTAATTATCTTGAAAAATATGGTCACTATTTTAGCGACTTCACTTATTTTATTTATTCTCAGCTCCAAATAACAGTAACATTATATATATATATATATATATATATATATTACATATATATTTAATATTGTTAACTCTCATTTAAAATACCAAATAGTCAAATTCGCAAAGTATTTGTTTTTGTTATATTTTTGCCAGTGAGCTGTAATTTTTGTATGTGTCAGGTATGTTTGTAAAGACACATCTCAGAAATTTTTGGTGTGTCTAATAGCTGACTACACTTAAGATATTTAACTTAAACATTCATACTTTTATTTTCAGGCCTACCAAATGCGGCCATCTATCATATTTTTTGATGAGATTGATGGTTTAGCTCCTGTCCGCTCGACAAAACAAGATCAAATACATGCCAGTATTGTGTCCACACTACTCGCACTTATGGATGGTATTGACAACAGAGGAGAAATTATTGTTATTGGAGCTACAAATCGTATAGATGCCATCGACCCAGCCCTTAGAAGGCCCGGACGGTTTGATAGAGAACTCTACTTTCCTCTTCCAGCCAAAAAGGCAAGTCATTTTATCATTTAGAATTTCATTATGTGACAGACAATACAATTTGATGGGATATGAAAATATTAGCCTGTATGAATTCAAGATTTTCAATTATGAATTAAATCTGACTCTTTACTTTCAAACTCTAATTTAATCTGATACACTTTAAAATGACATTTTTGGATCAAATTTAAATAGAGTATTTATGGTTAGATGTAATGAAGTCTAGATCAAACACAGGACTAAATTATATATATTTTTAACTGAGCCCAATAAAAAATGTCATGAAACCTTGTTGAAATAATGAATAAGTCAAGTTAAATAATATATCTTTCTTTAAAATAGAATCTTTTCAAAAAAATCTTGTTTGAAATTAAAATTAAAATTAATAAAATCAGGGTTTATTATCTAGTTGAATTTGGAATTTATTTAGAATTGTTATATTTAGGTTCAGAATTTTATTTTTAGTTTGAGTCTTAATAACTCTTTTTTCAGATTAAAGTTATCTGAAATAGAACACTAGACTAAATCATGGCTAAAATTTGGAGGGATAGCCAGCACACTTACCTTGGTGATTTTGGAGTACTCCAGTATCACCAAGGTAAGTGTGCTGGCTATCCCTCCTAATTCACACCATCTTTTTCAGATTAAAAATTCCAAAGCTTTGTACAGGTTAAATATATGCTAAATGTTAATAGCGTAATTAGAGTTGAGTTGAATCTACTATTTTAGATATTCAAATATCCAATTTATCTTGAATCTGGAGCCAAATCTTGGAAAAAATTATGAATGCAATTTTCATGAATCTAGAATATTCTTAAGGATTCACTAGCTCATCCCTAATCATTATATTTTTCCCTTTTTACTTTCTCTTAAAACTTTGGATAGAAAGTATTGTTTGATTGTAAAAAAGCGAACTCAAAATTTTGATAAAGTGTCAAACGTTCATGATCCCCCGAAAAAAAAAAAAATTGTTTTCGCAATGCCGTCTGTCAATACCTCAGGCTAGAGCAGAAACTTTTTTACTGGTTGTGCTAAAACTTGCTATCTGGGGTTTTCATAAGGTCCACTAAGCGGTTTTTGTAATTATATATCCAACCCCAAATTTAAGGGTGGCTTACTGTAGGACAAAAAGGAAACACAAAGCTTTTTTTCTAAATTTTCTTTAATGATTTTGATTAACTTTTATATCTAGACACTGTTTATCACTATAAACAATATGGTAATTGTCATTTTCTCATGAAAATGAACTTGAGAGCATTTTATATGAGGGAAATTCCCCAATTTTCATCATTTCTTTACAACCATTTGAGATATCAAAGTAATTTAGCTTTGTAAAGTGGTTGTACTATTAAAGAAAACAATATTTTTATAAAATCATTTCTGAGTTATAAGTAAATCTTTAAGTTACTTTTTAATTCAAATCTTTGAAAATGAATTTGATTCTTATGCTCTTTGGTGGACAAATATGTTTCTCTTTTCTCATTCTTTTCTGTAACAGTGTTCCTAATGCCATAGTATAAATAACAGTGTATATTATTTAATTTATGATATTTAGTGTAATGTTTCTACAACAATGTATAGACCTGTTATTTTGTTTCACAAATCTTACGCAATTTTAGTCAGTTTATTTTATGATAAAGGCAGGGGAGATTCATTGAGATGCACTGTATCATGTTTAATTAATCATTGTGTTGACACTATTAGTTTTATCACTATGGGCACACTCTGAAAAATCGCATTTTGTTGGTGTTATGTAAAGTAGCTGGCGTTTTATAAACACTTTTTGACTTTGCTTTGATTATTTGTCAGATATAACTTAGCTTTAAAAATAACAATTCATTAAGGGCAGCTACATGATATATATGAGAGAGAGAGACAGAGATAAAAAACATTAATTTGCAATGGAAGTGACACATTTCCTCTTTTTCTTGATTCCGGTTCATTTTAACCTTGATTTTTCGTTTCTTGATTTCTTAATATATACTGTTTCAATATTTTTCCTTGCATTCAAATTTAAATTAAAAATTCAAGTGCTGCTAGTATTTGAAAAAAATATGCAGCACACAAAAAAAAAAGATGTAATTATTAGATCTCATCTAATCACTCTCATCAACTGAATCGTTATTATCACAAGTAGTGGAGCTTTCACTTTATTGTTCCCACTCAGAATCTCCCTCGGACACATTTCCGCCTGGGGCTTCCCAAAGCAGATCATCCACTGACCCATCCAGTGCATTTGAAATGCAGCATTTCTTGAATCCTGCTATAATGGAATCTTTAGGATCCACTCGATTAGCAGGCTTGGTGACACACTCTTTATCTTGCCTGTAGGAGAGAGCGCATGATTTCCTTCCAACAGCCAACCATTGTATTTCTTCTTCAGGTAGTCTTTAAATGGCTACATCCAGCACTTGAAACTGGCTTGACATTCCCACTGGTATCACAAATAAGTCAGTTTTCATCCTTGGGGCAGTAGTTTTCACAGTGTTAGTAAGATGGCCCTGAAAAGCATCTAGTACAAGCATGCTTCTCCTACTAAGTACAGCTCCAGGGCGCCTATTCCATACTACATTCATCCAATCTTTCATCAAATCTTCAGTTATCCACCCATTCTCTTGGACTGAATTCCTATAGACATTTTTTTCTGGTGGAATGGTCTTCCTTTTTAGAATTACATAGGGTGGGAGCTTGTAACCATCTGCAAGACAAGCAAGCATTACGATTACCCTTAATTTTTCATTGCCTGTGGTGAGGATCATTACAGTCTTCTCCCCTTTCGGGTGCACAGTAGTGTTATATGGCAGGTCAAAAAAACACTGGTGTTTGGTCACAATTTCATGTCAGACTCGTGAGATAATTGTTCCTGTTTGAGTCTGATAATGTATCTCTGAAAGGCTAAAAGCTTATCTTCATAATCAAGCAGGCAATCTCTGGGCTATTGTTGTCCAGCGTCTGAGAGATAATCCATTTCTCTTCATCATTCTCTAACCCAACCAATACTGGCTCTAAAAGTCTGCCACGGAACATTCATTTCCCGAGCTACTTTGAGGGCTTTCAAACAAATGATTTATTTTGATATGGACACACCTTCATTTGGTTTCTCCCTTACAAACTGGGTAATTTTTTCTTCCAAGTCTTCGTGGTGTCCTTTTGTGAGGCCACAAAATGGCTGACGTGTTAGAAATGAAATTCTGCAGCTTGGTAAAATCTTTCCTCTAGCGACGCACATTAACTTCAGTCACGCCGTAGTGCCGCTGTGAGTTGTTTGTTTGCATAGCATATCTTGCAACTGCAACCTTAAAGCATGCATTGTAACTTCGTATTTCACCCTTGTTTAACTGTTTTGATGATGTGTTGAGTTTTTCTACATTACAGGTGTCATTGATAAAGATTAAAATATACTCTTGATTAAAAATGCGCTAAACTATATTTTATTTATGTTTCTGTAACTAATTTACACAAAAAAACAAACGAGTAACGCAAGATAATCCGCAGGCAGCTAGTCACTACACAGCAGCACCATCATGTTACTGAGTGCTCCAAGATCCACTTGTTTGATTGTACACTGAGCACTTACTAAGCGCTCCTCGAGATCAGTTCTTAGAGTGTGTTCAAACATGTCAGAATACCACACTGCTGCTGTACTTCTATGACCAAAATGAAAAATAACTTTGAAGTAATCTAATCTATATGTTTTTATTTTACACATGAGATACCACAGTAAAATAAAGTTTTCGAGTTAGTATTCGTGTAGAAACATGTTGTTATATACGATTTACCAACTTTAATAAATAATATGCAATATATACAGCTTTTCACAAAAAAAGTTTGAAATCAATACCCTAGAAACTATGCCGTGGTGATAATAATTTACATGGGAAATACTAGTAAAATAAATTTTCATAGTTTCTTACTTGTATGGAAACATGTTTTGTGCTAGATTTATTAGCTTTAGTTAGAAATATGCAAATACAAACGGCTTCACACAAAAAGTAAATTGAAATTAATAACATAAGATGCTGGGCTGCAAATATAAGATAACACCCTATTTTTTGCCTTTGATTTTAATAAATACAATTGTCTTATATTCAGACCAATACGATATGTATACAAACTGTGTTTCGATTATTTTTTTACATGAATTTAACACAAAATGAAGCATGACACTCATTTTTAAGACAGATAATCTTTGTTTTGAACATTTATTGACTTTCATTGCAAGGAAATTTTTTGGGGGTCAAAGCAGTTGAATATTCTTTAAGTAAATTAATAAATTATTCCAGACATAACCATAACTTTCTATCATTTAATACTTTTGAAATAGGGATTGTTTGGTTCTGAGAACCTTTAATATATACTGAATTTCTTAAATAAAATAAACTGAAAATATACATGGTTTAAATTAGAAGGGATGGCTGGCACACTTACCTTGGTGATACTGGAGTAGGAATTGTTTCGATAGAACACTAAAAAAAATACACACATTTTTAAGGAAAAGCTTTAGCCTAATGCTCTATTCCAAATAAACTGAAAATATACAGGAATTTCAAAACTCTAGTCCGCTAGACACCGTGTTTTAAGATGAGATATACCAATAAATGATTATAAAATTATATTTAATACGTAATTTTACACAAATATGCAAAGTACAATATTTTTACCCGACATTAAACATTTTTTAAATTACAAACATTGATTAATATTCATGAATATCTCATGATATTTGTTTTGACTTCGCTTTGACTTGAAAAAGGGGTCTTCACACACCCCTATACTTTAACACAAATGTTAGTCTAACATAAATGTTAAGTCTTTTTACACGTTGTTTATGTTGCTGTTGTGTTTGGACAGGAGCGTCATGAGATCTTACGTATCCATGTTGACCAGTGGGATGAGCCCCCTAGTCCTCTATTGCTCTCCCAGCTAGCCGAACAAGCTGTGGGCTATTGTGGCTCAGACCTGCGGGCATTATGCACTGAGGCAGTCATACAGGCTCTTAAGCGAAGGTACCCCCAGATATATGACTCCAACCAGCGACTGCTGCTTGACCCTAAAGCTGTCAAGGTAAGTTTTACCTTAAACCATAATCTTTATTGCTTTTTGGGCTTTTATGTGATTACTTTTGTAGGTCCCATTTAATTAATAAGTTGAATGAATGTTAGAGATCTGTGAGTATTTGACTGTAGAGCTGAGTTTTTAATTGATACAGGGTTTTGTGCTCGACAGATTTATGGGCCCAGCAATTTCAAGCTTCTCTTATAATGCATGTCTTTTATTGAAAGTCTAGATTTAACTGGATGTTTGTGAATCGCTTGCATAATTAGTGTTGGTGTAGTTTTTTCTCTATCGATGAGGTAGGCATTTTCCGGTTCTTCCCTACCTTTCTTTAATCTTGGAGGCAACAAGAACCTACACAGGTCACAGAACATTTTAGACCCACTGTATTTTGTAATCATAATTTGGCAAGCTTAAAGTTCTCGCCAAGTGTGATTAGCGCCAGTGTTTTGACACTGCCATTTTAGTTTGTCTGCAGTGTTGTTTGTGTTAGATGAAGCTTTGAAAACTTAAGCATGGAAGCATCCACACATGTGTTGTAAGTGTACTGACTGATCACATCAAGATTACACCATATGGACAGGTCAAGTGAAGGTGAGTTGCCTCTTCTCATCTTGTTTCCTACAGTCCATTGTGTTTGTGTGTTCATAACACCAAGGGTTTAGTTTGTCCACAAGGATGACATTAATGCTACATTTAGTGAAGAAGAGGTGGCAAAATAGGCTGTGGGTGAAGAACCCAACAAAGAGGGTAGTGTGTGGATATCTGACCTTTAGAATTATTTTAAGGTAAGGAGATGATCAACACTGGTTATTGAAGGTGGAATGAACCAGATAAAGAAGGTCTCTTTTTTTAAGGCTGGTACAACCAAACTTAATTGTATCGGTGTAAAAGGCTAGTTATACTCCATGCATTGTGTGACTGATAATGAATGACTCGCTGTGATCTTTTCTCTCTACTCAGTTGGATGTGATTTGTGAAATGTTTTTGGGGTTGGGGGTGAGGAAGAACATAGATGAATAAGGCAGAACTTCTTCGGCCTGTAGGATTGTTAGAAACAGATTACTGCAAGACATTAAAAAAAAAAGAGCACAGTTTAGTGCAATGTGTACATGTACATCTTATTAGTTACTATGCCCTAACTTCTCTATCTGGTATGAGGCCAGCACCAAGTGACCGGTTACACTCAAGTTGGGCAGGGAATTTATTGGATTGCTTACATTAAAAAACATGCTAAATCTGCACACCCAAACAAGTTTTAAAACTGTATTGTTTAGTATTTGGCCATGTATATGTCACTGTTAATAATCTTATTATATATTTTAATAATACAGTGTCTTTTTTGAATATTAATCTGGTTACTTACAGGGTGTCTAACATTATTGGAAATACTGGAAATATACTAGATTTTATTTTTGATACTGGAAATACTGGAATATACTGAAATTTTGAATCAGATACTGGAAAAAAAATAGTCAGCTCTTTAACATTAAGTGAAATGTTGGATTAAGCATTTTGAGACCCCTGATATTATTTGGACTACTGAAAGTTCTATTTTGACCACTCCTCAACTACTACCCCTCTGGTCTATCTTGTTTGCCACACATATAGTTGACCTTGTAGATTACCTAGCAGTGGGGATGTTTGCCTCACTTGCTGACCTTTATATTCTCAGTCTCTACACTAAGCCCTCCCTACCACCTACCCCTTACATACTAGAGAAAGAAACAAATAACTGTTTTGACTACACTAACAGCCAATCCCCTCTCCCCAACATTTTTCCAGCAGTAATCATTATGAGTGATGAGTTACTAGTAACTGCTCAAGTTCAAATACAACTTCAAACTATTGGTGGACCTGCCTGACCTTGACATTCTAATGGCACAGTACAGTATTTTTTGTGTTCTTCACTTCATCGCCCCTGCCATCCCCCCTATTTTACTCCTCGCCCTCTCCCTCTATCCACTTCAAAGAAAAACTAGCATTCTGATTGGCCTGGTGTGAGTATTCTGCAGATCCCACTTGTTTATCTTGTGACCTTTGTGTTTAAGAAGAAATGATTAAACTCGGAGGAAAAACCTCTTTTAAAGATGATTGGTTTGGACAGTACAGTATATAAAGATTGGATTGTGATAAAAGTAAAGGCCATTGTTCTTTGTGTAAAACTAACTTTGATATAAGTGACATGGGAATATCTTCAATCCAATCTGATGTCAAGGGAAAGAAGCATGTTGACAGAGTGAAAGCTGCTAGTGGGAGCCAAAAAATATTGGAATTAGTACCTATGGCCAAAAATACAGAGTCCTGTAGGCTTACATAAAGCTGTACATTTTAGTGCTAGTGACCATGAAGTAGTTTTGAAATCTGAAACTAGACCTAGTTGTTCTATTCCGCTTCCTTGTTAAAGATGAAGTTTTTCTGCTTGTAGTAATATTTTTAAAATTAATGTTTTCCGATAGTGATATTGCCCAGAAATTTCAAATGCATAAAGATAAACTTGGATATGTTATTATGTAAGGACTAAGGTCCTTTTTTCAAACATAAGTTTGTGAATATGGCTAAGCACTCCTCATTTTAATGTATTTCATTTGATGAGAGCATAAATACTCTGGCTCAGAAGACCCAGATGGATGTTGTTCGCTTCTGGAGTGAAAATGAAATTCATACAAGATATTTAACATCTTGCTTCTTAGGTCATGCAACAGCTCAAGATATATTAATGAACTTTATATCTGCACTAAAAGATGAAGGCTTGGATCTTCAAAAGTTACTTGAAGGAGGATTCTCCACAAGATCCTGAGTTACTGGAATTTGGAACTTGTTCTTTACACATTGCCCATGGTGCTTACAAAACAGCACGTGATAACTCTAGTTGGACTATTAACCAGTTTTTGCGCTCACTATATTATTTATTTAAAGATTTTCCAACAAGATGTGCAGACTATCAAAGAATAACAGGATAATATCTTTTCCCAATGAAGTTATGTTCTATTAGATGGATAGAAAACTCAATGGTGTTAGAGAGAGCAATGTCAATGCTGCCATATTTAAAACAGTATTTTTATTCTAACAATCATCCTCCAAAATCTGATAATTTTCAAACATTAAGCAATTTTGTGAAGGATGAACTTTTGAAATCAAAGTCGGGATCCATGTTGTCAGTTTCACTTGAGTTGGAGCGATTTCTCATTGAATATCAGAGCAATCAAACTCTTTTGTCATTTATGTTTGCAGATCTAAATAAACTACTTGGGCACTTGATGAACAGAATTGTAAAATGTGATTTAATGAGTTCAGCAAATATTTCCAAAAAATTGTTAGTCGTTGATTTAAAGAAACAATCCAACATGAAATCACTCGCTACTGTAGATATTGGGTTCGCAGCATCAGCAGCTTTGAAAGGAATTAAAGACATCAATATACTTAAGTTCAGAGGCGATTGTAAAATATTCCTAGTTTATCTCTGCAACAAACTTTTACATAAGTGTCTCCTCTCCTACAAAATTGTCAAGGGTGCTAGTTGTCTCCCTCCCGCAGTCATGCTCAAGCCATCCGTTAGGACCTATAGGATAACTTTTGCATCAGAAGTCCTACTAGACAAACAACTATCTAGCGTGCAAGCTTTATATCAAAGCAAGAAGTTATGGACTACCTTAAACAAATCACTTCAAGTGGTGACCAACTTGATTAGTTTTTCATGAATATTTTTTCTATAGTAAATGCAGCCATTGAGCGAGGTTTTTCTGTGAATAAAGAATGTCTGGTCGAAAACCTACATGAGGACAGCCTTATTGATCAACCTGTAACTTATGATGCAGTAACTGCAGCCGGGGACTTCTGAATAAGACTATTTCAAAATAGATGATTCATGCTGTGAGGAATGCATCAGGAATAAGGAAAGAACGCTTGGAAAGAAGAAAAAGATTGAAGTATACTTAAGTCAAAAAAGAACAACAACCTCTGTAGAAATAAGAAAATTGGAATTGAAAAGAAGAACAGTTTTGCAGAAAGCAAAAGAGGAGGCAGAAGTGTTAGAATTTTAAATGCAAAAATTGAAAAGGTTTTGTGGTTGAATGAATTTTAACTTTTGTCTGCATTCTAAAGAAATATTTTGTTTTTGTGTTTTTATCATTTTAATTTTTAACAATGGAAGGTAACTGCAATTATCTTTGTTGGTTATTTTTCATTGAAGATTCTGTATCTTTATTACTATACATTTATTAAACAAATTCATGATCAAAAATATAACTTGTGGAAAGTATCGACTGTCAAGGAGTGGTGGGGACAATAGTTAGTTTTTGTGGTAAACTCCCTCGCTGTAATCATTCTTTGAAGTTGTGCCACCAAGGTTGATTACTTGCGCCTCTAAAGTACGAGTGAGGTTAAATGACCTACCAATTTTGCCAGGAGAGGTATTTTCCTATACCTTCCAGGGTTCTTACATGTCACATTGAACTGATGGCTTTACTTCCCCTCCAATGGATGTTGAGTTATGATTTTTTCTCGCTCATGAAAAAGCCTTTGGCCTCTGTTTGGATCTAACCCACAAACATTGGGTCCTGAGGTGAGCACTTAACTCCAAGAAAACCGAGGTTGACGGTGTAATAGCTAATTAAAAAACTGTAATGTGTGTGTGTGTGTGTGCGTGTGTGCGTGTGCGTGTATATTAAAGAGGGGTCTGATCCACCTTTTTTCTAATCTGAAACTTCATTTTGCCATCAAAACCCTAAATTTGTGAATATTAGTTTGGTGTGTGTGTGTTATCCTTGTAAAATAAATGGTTTTTTAATAACCTTTAAGTAATTATATTTGCAATATAATTTTGAGGTGTGTGATAAAAAAATAGTGTGTGTTTCTCAGTGATCAATATACATTATTATACAAATCAAGACTATAAAATATATCTTTTAACCCCAAGATTGTGTTGTGTTGACCCCTAGGCTAAACCTCAAGTTATAGGATTTTTATAGTATTTGAAGAAACTGTGAAGTGTAATAAAAATATTAGCGAGTCTTTCTCAGTTTTCATCAAATAAATTCTAGGATAAGACTTAAAGTGATAAGTTATTGTAGTTTTATAAGATACTTAGTTAACTGTTTAAGAGTAGTGAATCTAAAATATATATATTAAAAAAAAATTAGGATAGCTTTTTATTTGTCAGTAGACCCTACGTATACTATGATGTGAAAGGGTTTCCTTCGACCCCGTTGGAAAACACTTAAAGGTACAAGCCAGTTCATAACAAAGATGAATTATTTGTAATAATAGTGTTAAACAGGTTTATGACAGTTTTTCTCTCTGTGTAATACTACCCGTTCAGATTTTTCATATTTATAATGTTAATAATAATAATAATAATAATACTACTAGTTATTTAAAAATTAAAAAAATATTTGATAGTAAAAATAATTTAATGATAATAATAGAAACTAATATGGGATTAAAATTAAAAAATTTAAATATCGTAGAAAAAATTAATGTTTAATACTAGGCCTAACATCAACATATTAAGGTCAACAATAAATAAAAAACTAAAAGATAAATAAAACTGTTTTATCTTTCTTGTATAGACCTATATTTTTACTGTCAAAAGTGACAGCTGCTAAACATATGTTTTTGCAGATCATATGGTTCAGCGTAGGGATACATAATTTGCTCTGGTAACTTTTCATAGCTGTCAATCAACACCAAAGAAGTCATAAATCAACTATACATATTTTTATCATTACAAAATTAAATGAATTCCAGGGTTGCTGTGTACCAGGAGACCAGAAAAATAGGGGGAATTTTTGTGTCCTGAAAAAACCCCAGTAGAGGGAATTTGCAAAATTTAATTTGAAATACTGTAATATATATATTTGCAAAATTTAATTTGAAATACTGTAATATATATATATTTGCAAAATTTAATTTAAAATACTGTAATATATATATTACAGTATTTCAAATTAAATTTTGCAAATTCCCTCTACAAGTTTTTTTCAGGACACAAAAATTCTCCCTATTTTTCTGGTCTCCAGGTACACAGCAATCTTTCAGTTATTTATATATATATATATATATAACTGAAAGATTAAAATATTAGGTCTTTGGATAGACAAAAAAATTAGCTGAAGATATTTTTTTTATCATGTCTTGCTACCCGTTCAGGCTATACGCAAAGGTACTAATTACACCAATATGTTATGGATTATAAAGTCTTAATTTAGAGGAAGTGAACTCGCATTTATAAAGAGAGATAGTGTAAAACCTTTACTAAAATATACCTTCAGTGCACCTGACAGGGATCCATACCTAATCTCCCCATCTTCAGGAATCTGGTGTATTACAAAAATAGCGCCTTAGATCATGCAGCCATCAGAGTAGTTAACTGAAGGATTAAGCATGTGAATTAAACATGTCTGATTACCCCTTAAAACCCTGGGGTTGGAGTGGCAGAAGCTGTGTTTCACCATCAATCTTAAATCATACTGTTTCAAACAAAAATTATGTGACATCACACTAGTCAGTTTTATGAAAAATTAGATTCTATTACTCTTTTCTTCAATTTTAGCTTCCTAAAATAAAAAGAAATTCCTTTTGGAAAACATATAAAACACAGAGAATTTGGTAATAAGAAAATAGTGACAACTTTGTATTGTCATTTATATTATAGTATATTATTTTATATCATCATTGTTATAATTAAATGTTTCCAGCCTGTGGCCGGGCCAGTTTAGTTGCATGCCTCATCTTCCTCTATCCTTCCATCACTCTTCCTTCTTCAATTACTTTCATTATTTTACGCTCCCACTTTCTCTTATCATTTCCTTCCGTCTCTTTCTTGGCCTCCCTTGCGGTCTTAGCCTTACTTGCTTCATTTCCATCTGCATCCTCTCCTTAATCTTCATCGCATGCCTATACCATCTCAGTCTTGTTTTTTCTACTTTCTCATGTACTCCCACTCTTTCCCGGAGATTTAATCCCTTATCTTGTTTCTCCTCATGACACCTAACATGCTCCTCACAAACTTCATTCCTGTGGCCTCCACTTTCTTAGTCTCTCTTACATTCATTGCCCACGTTCCTTCTGCAAATGTGACAATGAGTACAAAGTACACCCTGTCCAATACTTCCTTACACTTAGGGTACCCCTCTTCGCCACAGTTAAATACCTATAGAACAACTCTCTCTGCTGTTCTCTTCTTATTAAATCCTCTCTACTTCCACCTTTCTCCTCAATCACACTATCAAGACACTTTACGTTCTGTATTTTTCTCAGCTCTAATCCATCCGTCCATTCCAACCTTATAGCTTTACTAGGCCTTATCCTATTCCTTGTCATTACCATCACTTCACACTTTGCCATGATAAACTTCATTTCACTCTTTCACTTCTTCATTCCATTCTTGTAGTTGTTCCTGTACTTCCTCTTACCTCTCCCCCTAAACCATTAAGTCATCAGAAAACATCAAGGCTTTCATTCTTTCCTCCTCGAACATTCCTGTCACTTTGTTCATGACCATTTCCATTACCATTACCAATAGTAGTGGTGAGAGGGCACTCCCCTGCTTTATTTAATTTTTTATTTGGAACCATCGGTGACCTGGTGGTCTAGGGGTAAGGTGTCAGACTTCTGTGCTGGCGGCCGGGGTTCAATCCTCGGTCCCGGGAAAGATTTATCTGATTACCAAACCCTTCCTTCACCTCTGACAAGACATCTTGTGAATGTGGGGAATGCCAGGCCTCCACCGTGGTTCGGATTCCACGTTAAACTGTAGGTCCTCCATTTCATCTCACAATCACCCTACCATTACACATTAGCGTAAGTGCGTATAAACCGAACGGTTAGTAAGACGCGGTGCTAATAATAATAATAATAATAATATTTGGAACCATTCCGTCTTAACACAACTCCTGTTATCCCCATACATTACAACTCCCCTTTCCTCTTTGGCCTCCTCCATCTCTTTCCAAACCTATGTCTATTCAAATTATCATATGCCTTTTCCACATCTGTAAATGGCACTACTAAGTATTTCCCATTTTCATACCTTCTTTCCATCAGCTGTCCTATGGAAACAATTGTCTCTTGTAGACCACTGCTTCCTAAATCCGTGCTGTTCCTCTCTCCAACTTCCTTTCATTTTATTTCCTATTCTCTTTTCAAGTATCTTCTCATATATTTTTGTACAGTGACACATCAGCGTTAATCATTTATAATTTTTACACCTTTTCCTGTCTCCTTTCTTAAAAATGTGTATTATAACTCCCTTTTTCCAGTTTTACAGTACCTTGTTCTCCTTCCAAACCACTATCAGCACCCTGTATAACCATTGTTACCTACTTCATCTGCTGCTCTTATCATGTCCACAGTTAGTTCGTCCATACCGGGTACTTTTCCTTGTTTTATCCTTTTTATTGTGTCCTCCACCTCTATATATGTGGGATCTCTTCCCTCCTCTTCTGACATTTTTCCTATCTCTGTTTCACTCTCATCCCATTTCTCTTCCAGATTGAACATTTTCTCAAAATATTGCATCCAGAGTTTCTTTTCTTCCTCACCTGTCTTCAACGTTCTTCTTCATCTATCATGCTTACTTGTCTTTTCTCTCGCCTCCTGTTTCTTATTTGGCTATAAAACATCTTACTTCCTTTCACAACCTGTTCCAGCATTTCTGTCAATTTTTGCTTTCATTCATTCCTGACTTGCCGCACAACTCGCTATGTTCTTTTCTTCTCCCTTTATTATTCTGCTCTTTCCTTATTCCTATTCTTAAAACTCTTGAATGCTATATTCTTTTCCACTGCTTCCTTCACCACGTTGTTCCACCAGGATGTCCCTTCCACTTATTACTTGTCCTCCTACATATCTCCTCTACAGCTCCAACCAGACTGTTCTTAAACCTTTCCCATTCAACCTATACACTTTGCATCTCATCCTGGGCGTCTTGTCTTTCTTAGGTATAGCTCTCTTTCCTCTTAATATTGTAGCCTCCACACCCTTATTCTTCTTTCTTGTCTTACTACTTTTCTCTTAAATTACTCTCTTTATGTCTGCCACCAACAACCTGTGGTTACTATCTAAGGGAGCACTTGGTATTACTTTGATGTTTAAGGTCTGCCTTTTCATTTCTTCAGTCATGATAAAATAATCTACACCAACTATTGCTTCCCATCCCAACTGTCTAGTGACCTTATGACTTTCTTTTTCATTCTTATACCAGCTGTTTGCCACTTTCATTTTATTTCTTGCTAATGCCTCCAACATTCTTCTACCTTCCTCATTTCTCTTTCCACATCCTTCCTTCCATGAAAACTCCTCAAACCTTACTTACTCTTTTCCTACTTTTATAACTGCATATTATTGTAAAATTTGTGACTTAGGTTGAACAAATGGACTTTGGGCGAGCCAAGTGCAACATTGTCCCCTCCTCACATCGTGCCTCTCACACTCCGGCCCGGAAGCTCTCAGACATGGTGGAACCCCTTATCAAGAATTCGCTCAATTCCTTAGTTTTTCTCCTGGCCGAGTCTTTTCCATGTGGAGTTTCAAGCTCATCGTGCAGGTGAGATGCCTTCAAAGTATAGTTATCCAGGGTAAACCCAGAAAATGGGCATAAATCATGGAATTATTATGCACAGGAAATTATTTGGAACTCAATGATGCAAACTGTTTTTAAAATATTTCTAAATCATTAGAAAGGAAAAAATATGTATGGAAAGGATTATCATTTTCTTTGTAGATTCAGTATGACACCTTAGCCAAGCTGGTAATGTGTCTGTCTACCGAGCTAAGGGTCTTGACTTTGGTTTTTGGCATGGCCGAAAAAATTTATCATTGGTGAATGTGGGTTTCCTCTTTCATAGTGATGAATGACTTTTGGGAGCTGGATGTTGTGTGTGTTTTAGTGTATAAATTGTGTGCTGAGATAAGTTGATTAAGAAAGTTCAAATTAAATATCTTAAATAAATGAAATTCATAGATTCATTTTTAATTTTTTTAAATTGAATTGATGAGGTTAAGTAGTAATAAAAACACTAATTGAGATATTGTTGGCCAGCTGAATTTTCTTACATAAGCGCTTGAGATCTCTCTGAATCAAGTGACGCTTGCATTGACTTAAACACAACATATTCTCAATATGTGGATCATTTGTATTCTAGCAATCGCCTTATGGTTTTAATTCGAACTTCGAACAGACCTATAATCATATTTTGGATATTCAGCTCTTAAAGGGTCAAAATTTGTTATATATTATCTAAGGGTATTATTTTTTATATGCTACACAATATATGAGTAAGAATTAAGTTGCTAAAATAAAATATTTACTATACAAAAAAATGATAATTTGAGTATGCTTGTAGCAAGGTAGGCAACTTTATCAGCAGGCCAGTGCAACATGCACGCTTGCTTTTGTCGGGGTACACTGCTGCGCAAGGCCAGTCCTCCTACTTGGGTCCTGCTCTCTTACATCACATGGAACACGTGGCTGTGCACAGGCTCGATTTGGCAACACTTTATGAAGTGTCTGGCAGAACTCCAGAAGAGGCATGCATACAGGTATGGTATTTATTTCCTTTATATCTAAATCTTAAAGTAGACACTTTTTAGCACTATTTATACCAGCAAGAAGTATACAATGGCGGGATATTTGAACAGCACAAGGATAACTAACTTGAACATATTCACTACAGGTTAATAGTTTGCTGATAAAACTGGGACATTTTCTGATATCTTTGATATTGACCTTTATTTAATCCCTTGGGTCTACCCTATAAAACTTAATGTGTTTATTTACTAGTTTCACCTTATTCATTCATTATTACGGTATCCATCATTTTGTCTTGTAAAATCAATCAAAGTGAGACTATTAGTTAAAATAAAATGTAAATAAAGCCTCATGACTTACTTACGATTGGTTATAGGGGAAACAAATAATTATTTTTTATAATGGCTTACTGTCTTATACTATAGAAAGTTAAAATAATTCTGAAGTATGAAAAGATTTGAATTTAGAACTAAACCCATCGATTCCGATTATGAGATCTATTTAGATTTTAAATTTTGAATCCACCACAAATCTTTCTAATAATATGATTCAATACATCAAATCTAAATCTTAGTTAGATTTGAAATTTTGCACCGCCTTATTAGCATCAGCCCACAATTAAGCTATATTGACCGAGCAGCCGCCGTCATTTGGCAAATACGATGCCAACTTCTGCAGATAGAAAGTGTCATGGTCAACACAACGAACCCTTTGGCCTTTAATCTCAGTTTTATAAACCGTAGCCACTACTTTTCTATTCAAGTAGCTCCTCCTTTGTTCTAACAAGGCTGTGTTGACCCCATTCCATACTCATTACTTCACAGAATAAATATAAATAGTTTCTAGAAATCTATTTTAAGATTGACTAAAAAGATTTTAAAAGAAAAAAAAAATAGGAGATCAATTAAAAAACTACTTACACACTAAAATAACATGGTTAAACTAATCAGAATAAATAAAATTGAAGCACAGTTTTGGCCATAATAGTACAAGTGTCCAGCGACCTGGAAAACATGGAGAAGTCAGGGAATTTGATAAAATTTCTAGAACTTTCACATATTCACTAAAAAAATATGCCAATTTTATTACAATATTCAAAATAACATTTTATTCCAGTTAATAAACACTGCTAGTCTTTTAACACAATGGTACCTGTTGAGCATTCTAATCTCAAGTCTCAAAGTCAACATATTGTCATATTGTCTTTCCACCCCTCTACCATGCATTCTCGGCCAAAGTTAAGTCGTGATTATGCATATGTGAGAATTTGATTACTTAAGAAGAAGAAGAAGGATTTAAAAAATAATGTCTCACAAAACTCTAAATGTACTGGTGTAAGATGATCTTTTAATGGCTTCACTCACAATTTCCTTGAAATTTAATGTAGATTGCACTACCAAATAGCGTGTCACTTTAAGGTTAATTAATGTCCTCCTCTTCATAGAGTGACACATTTTTAGAATGTGTATGTGTTTAAAAATATGCCTGCATTAAGTTGTAATCTCAATAAAATAGGGTGATTCTATATAGGGACTGGAAAAATTGAAAATTACTTTGGCAAAGTGAGGTAATTTTAAAATATTGTTTTGCTGGACACCCTGCTTCTTCTAACAATTTAGTTGCTAAACCTTTAACAAAAAGCGCTATTAGGCTCAAAAAATATTAGTTTAGTCAACTATTATTATCTGCGATACAAAAGCAAATAGATTCCACTTCTGCCAATAAATAACATTAATGGCGCTCAGTTGTGTTGATTAGGTGGTTGTAACATAAAAGTGGCTGAATTTTTCGTGTATTCTTCTACTTAACAGAAGATAAGGTTAATTCAACTTAAATTGATTGATTAATACAAATGAGACATTAACAGACAGTCCTTAGTTGTAAATTTTTTATATTAATTATTTCCAGAAACATCTCAGAAAAATAATAATCTCCGCATGAGTTTCATGACCATCCATTTTCCCAACGTTTTGTATCCTACACAGGTCTTTAAAAAAAAGCTGTAATTCACTTTAATATAATCTTCACAGCAATAGTCTGAAACCTTAATCTTTGTATTAGCGGGGTATGACTGTACTTTTGTTATTAATTATATGTCTCTGCTGGTTGTCCCTGGTTACAGGTGTTTCATGAGGTTTGTCGTAACCTTCCAGCCATCATTTATGTTCCTAAAATCTCGCAGTGGTGGCAACTTGCCCCTGAGAGTGTTCACGCCATCTTCCTCGCTCAGCTGCAGAACCTTGACCCCGGACTCCCAATACTTCTACTGGGGACTTCTGATGTTCCTTACAACTCTTTGCCTCCTCAGGTAATTTTTTATTTACTCTTGACAGTAATCTTACATTTACATTTTAAAATATTCAATTCAAAAATTTTCCAAGCTGTACTATTTGACTCTTATTAATCAATTTGAGTTGGTATTAAAAGGTTTGGTTTGTATGGACGACTACTCTTAAATAGGAGACAGCAGAGTATAATCACTTTGCTTGTGGTTGGCGTATAATATAGTACTATCACAGTTGCATATGCTTGGTCATTGTAGATAGCAGCAATGTTTTGATTTGACTGGAAAGAGACGCGTTGTCAAGGGAGTTGTGCGCGAGGCGAGGGGTAGCTACATGAGACAAACCTATACTGATAATTATTTACACTCAGATTCAGTAGTAACCACCCTGAAATCCTGCCACTCTAGACCAGATAATCGTGACTCTAGTGTACCACTGGTGAAGAGAGAAACAGTTGGGAACCACGTGTTTGTTTGTGCTTGTGCTTTCTACAAGATGTTATGTGCTTGCAATGCAAAATTTAGAGAAGGATAGAAATAACTACTTGAGCATATTTCATGGAGCATGAAAATAGAGGGAGGGTGGGTAAGGCCCTGTTTCAAGGGCAACCATTTGAGTAGCATGTCTGTTAAGTTTTAGCCAGACAGGGAGGTGGACCCAAACAGAAGAGAGATTGCAAGGGGTGTCAAATCTAAAGAACATAAGGGGTTTTCAAGCATAGAGATCATTTAAAAGGTTTAAAACATTTAAGGGAGTTGTAAACCTATGGAACTTATGGAGTGGCAAGTCTAGAGAACATTTAAGGGGTGTTAAACCTAGAAAATATTTAAGGGGTTTTAAGCTCTTAAAACATTTAAGGGCTTTCAAGCTTGGATAACATTTAAAAGGTTTAAAACCTAGAAAACATTTAAGGGGTTTCAAACCTAGATAATATTTAACGAGTCCAAGCCTGGAGGACATTTAAAAGGTTTAAAATCTAGGAAACATTTAAGTGGTGTCAAATCTAGATAGCATTTAAATGGTTTCAAGCCTAATTTAAGGGATATCAAGCCTAGATAACATTTAGGGGGTTCAAACCTGGATAGAATTTGAGAGGGTTCAAGCCTATTTAACATATGAGGGGGGTCAAGCCTAGTTAACATATAAGGGGTGTCGAGCCTAAGGAACATTTAAAGGGGCTCAAGAACTAATTTTATTATTCATTACTGTTGTGTGATTTTATTAAATTTATTGTATAATATGAAAGTGGCAGAGGTATGAATGATAATAGTAATAACATTCAGTATACAGCCAGTCACTGCGATGAATGGAATGGAGATGTCATTTGTAGGGTCATCTGGTGTATGCATTTTGATAGGCTTGATAATAATACTTTATGTTGTTGTTATTATTATTATTATTAGCACCGCGTCTTACTACCCGTTCGGGTTATACGCACTTACGCTAATGTGTAATGGTAAGGGTAATTGTAAGATGAAATGGAGGACCTACAGTTTAACATGGAATCCGAACCACGGTGGAGACCTGGCATTCCCCACATTCACAATACTTTATGGCTCAGTAAGGAAATCAACAGGAAACTACCTCATTCCTAATTTCCCTAGTACTCCTTTAACTAAACTTTGGGTTGAGTACTAATCATCACGCAAACAAAATTAGGACCTACACATTAGAAAATGAGAACTACACTTTGAAATTATCAAAATATGACCTTATTTATTAATCGCCATACTATTTTACCCTTTCAAATAATAATGTTTTAGTTTAAAGAAATATAATATCTACACTGACCAGTTAAACATTTTCCATGCAAGTTTTAAATTTAAATTTCTGTCAAAAACTTATCACAAAATTAAAAAAGTTTGATCTAAATGAAACCCATTGTCTAACAACCGAATCAAAAATTACTTTCAATATCCTGACATTTTGTTTTAAATTCAGTCTTGTTTTATTAATACAAGCTCAAATAACAATGGTTTGAAATAATTCTTAGTATTCCGCCAATTAATAAATATAAACCTCTATTTTCAATAAGAATTTACTAACTAAAATATTTGTTATCAAAACTGAAAGAAAAATCTACTACTCGATTTGTACTATTCGGTATTCGTTCAAGATTTTGATATTACATTAGAAATTATTTGATTTGATAAATAATCCTATCCGCACACTCCTACTGTTCTCATAATTATAATAATATATTACATTAGAGTATAGTATTATTAGACCAGTGTTCCTCAAATAAGTAGGTATACACTAGAGTGGCCACATTCTGGGCTGGATAACAGAAAAATTGGATACTATGGGATCTGAGTGTAAATAATTTTCTGTATGGGTTTGTCTCATGTAGCTACGCCTCGCCTCGTGCACAACTCCCTTGACACAGCTTCTCTTTCCAGTCAAATCAAAACATTGCTGCTATTTGCGACAGTAAAAGTACTTTATTATATGCCAATCAAATGCAAAGGGTTATACTTTGTTGTCTCCAATGTAACTATTGAAAGGTGTTTGCGATTTTTTTTATTAATTACCAGTGGATATGTACCGATATGTTTATTTTAAAACACACATGTTAAAACCGAGAACCGAGCTGGATAATCAAAGGCTGAGTAATCATGAATCTAGTGTATTAAGTTTGTATAAGATATACAAATTGTATATTTTTAAGTAGGGTTGGGCTAGATTTTGAACCAATCATCAGTCAATTTATGGCTCAATCTGCATCAGTTAAGCTGATGATCGCAATTTGAGCCTGACTATTTTCACCAATCTTTCGAACTGTGTAAGCACAAAGTAAGATAGTGATAGAATTTAAAGCATTAAGGATTTTTAAGATGTGCTTAGTACACTTTCCATTAAGGAGTAATTGATATCATCTTGCACTAAACTGTTTGGGCTCTAAAATCTTTTTCTAATATATTTTTCTATAAGAATCTCATGGGCTCCTTCCACCAAAAAAACCAGTTAATTCAGTCACTGACCTTAACATTTCAATGGCCAGCTGCTGCACAATAACCTCTTTATTAGACTCTTCTACCCCCACCCCTCTTTCCCACCACCAAACCCTCAAACTTCACTGCACTAAACATGTAGAGAGAAGAGTAAACAATTAGTCATTCATTACCAGAGACACACAATATATCTTTATAAGGAAAACCTCTTTTCGCTTTATGAGGTAATTGTATTATATTTGGAAGTAGGTTAGGAAAGGTGGATATAAACATATAAAAGTTATGAACAGAATATGGCTTTTACATTGAAAAGAACAACACAGTTCTGTCTAGCAGCAATGTAAATTGTGAACTATGTTCTTCTTTTCATTTTAAAAGACATATTGGGCTCGTCCCTTTTTATATGTTTATATCCACCTTTCCTAACCTACTTCCTAATATAATACACACACAATGTAAGGCAAATAAAGAACCTTTCTCAAAATATTTTCAGTCTGAGCTCAGGGCATCATTTCAAATCTAAAGCTTGGCTCATAGCTTGAGTATTTGCAGAACCCTAATAAATATTAATTTTTAATGTACATAAATAACAGCATGGCAATAACTGAACATAAATTAAGGAACAAACACAAAATGGCTTTTCAATGAAAATAATTTAGTTCACACTTTACATTGCTGCCATTGGACAAAGAGGTAATGGACAGCCTCTTGAAGAAAATTGATTGCTACTTCCCAATCCCCCGTCCTAGGTTTCATAAATTATTGCATCGAATACATATTTATCTTGGAAATAAAAAAAAGAGTTTGAGAACTTGGAATTTTGTGTAACTATACCTTGTTTGTTATAATCATGGACTTAAATATGGAAAAACGATTAGTTAAAACTTTAAAAAAATGATTGTGCTTTCAAATGGGATTTCTGACACGCTTCATGAAAACATGATTTGCAAGAAGTACTAACAGCTAATGAAATTATTTACACTATTTAAATGACTTATTTCATGTTATCTTATAATTTTACAGGTGTGTTCATTGTTCAGCGAGTACAGGGGAGAAGTCTTCATGCTGCAGGACCCGCAGGCCTCGGAAAGGGAAGCGTTCTTCTTTCCTTTGTTAAACATCGAGGCAACCAGACCACCTAAGATGATCAGGAAGAAAAGTAAGGCCCCACTGTCTTAGTTCCATCAATGTTTGTAATAAATGATTTACTGTCCAGCACACATTTTTGCGCCTTACAAGTTAGACCTATTATCGGATATATTTGAGGCACTTATTCCACAAATTATATCACTTCTGCCCTATTACCTATAGTTTTGGAGATCTGGCATGGCATAGCCACCTTATATGCCGATTCAAATGTTCATCCTGTCAACAATTGAGATCCTTAACTACATGATCTGCTATTTTTGATGTGATTTTCACAAATATTGATACTTTTAATACAACCCCACATTACTGAATAAGTTTATTTCAACCCAAAAACCAATGAATTTGTTTATTTATCATTCATTCAACATAAATAATCTTCTTATAGGGTTTATAGAGTGAGAACTACCAGGACAGTCCCACTGAAAGTTCCAGCAGTAATCTTTCATCATGTGGGTATCTCACTTCCCTTTTATTTATTCCATTGTTTTCATTTCCTGGTGAAATCTTTTTCCTTTTTCTTCACTTAAATCTCCAAGGTTTTCTGAAAAGTGATCTATGTGGCTGTATAGTTAAAAACCCTTGGTGCTCATATAACAGCCAAATTTATTAAAATTGGAAAGTATATCCTCTACTAATTCAGAGTAGTGGCTTGTCTTATATTTGCCGAGAAAGTTTTTAACAACTAGAACAAACAAAGACCAGGCACAGGACTCAATCTAATACATTGAGTAAGGATGTACGAAGCTTTGAAATCTTCAACTTCATTTCAAATATTGGTTCGCTTTGACTTTGATTCGAAAGTAAAATTACAGATTCGACAAATACAAAGCTTTGCCACAAAATGTTTAAAGTTAAAACATAACTTTATGTTTATTTTATTTCATTTTCTAGAGTTATTTCCATCACAGATTAGTGTGTGCATAAAAAATCTAAAATAATTAAATTACATTTTGTTGCGATATCTTCACTTATTATCCATTCTCAGTCTAGAGAACTTACTTGACACATAGCCAAAACAAAAACCACCTTTGTCCATAGCCTTCACAAGTTGTTTCATCAGGCCTAGCTTTATATGTAATGGCGGTGATTACGTCTTTGTCAACCGAAGGTTCATTAATTACACTTTGTTCACCAACTACCCTATATTTCCCTAAGGCCACTATTTTCTTATTCATTTGTCTTGTTTGGTTCAGTTGTCACAAAGACATGAAAGCACGGCTATTTTGTTTAGCCACTTTGCTGACCAAGGAGAAAGTTCATAATCTGTAGGTCTATACAAATCACTCATTTATGGTCTTGATTTTTCATCTTTTTCAAGGCAAGTGAGATTCTTTCATACCTATCTTTCATTCTGGCAGAGTGACTAATCAGAATTGAACCATATCTGTTGACATTGTTTAACAGAACACCTGTTTAACTTCGCTGGAGCCATCAATGCAAAGGCATAATCCATTTGACATGCATTCTGACAGCCATTTACATCAGAAGGCCTTTGTCATCATTGCAAAACATTAGGTTGTTGTCTTTCGAGCAGAATGGCATTTTCTCTGCTACGGTAAAACACAATGGCCCCAAATGAAGTAAAATTCTTTTAATTCAGCCTTGAGGCCAGCAATTCATCCGTTGAGAGGTTAAGATAGCTAATTAGGTCACTCACTTCCTGTTGGTTAAGACGTTAAGCATTTGATGAAGTCTACAAAATCACTGTCACTTTCCACACTTCTTTCATCATAAATGTTGTCATACACTTCTGATACATTCTCTGGTTGCTCTGGCAGGTGGCGGGAAGATGAAACAGGTACCTCATTTTATTGTGGATCAGGTCGTTTTGTTAAATCTAGGTAAAAATATATCCGTTTGCTTCAATTATTTTATTTGTTGCCCTTAATTTCGACAAGCAAAATTAACAGCCATCATGGTAATTTTTAGGTTCCTTCCTAATCACTGGTACCTCACATTTTATTCAGCTCTTCTTTCTATTTGTCTTGTCAAAAATTTCCTGTGCACATTTGGCATACAATATGGGAAGACCACGACTTATTTTGGTGTCCAAGCTGGACATCAAAATAACCAAGATACGCTTTCTTTACAACCTCAGAATTAGGTTTCTTACTTTTTTTTTCAGGGTGTACTCTCCCTAAATGTAACTATAAACATTTGGGTGGTTCAAACGGCTTCTTCGTAGGTAGCCATGGAATGGCATCTACTCAATTTATAAACATAAAATGATCACATTAAATTTTCTAATTGTATAGTTCTTGGTTGTACAATCTTAAATTGGAATATATATATTTAGACATTTTCTTCAACTAGCACACTACAATAAGCACACATCAGCATCTAAGGTTGTCGTCATCCCTGATTGATAATAGGTGATCGTAGTGTATCCTTTTTGGCAGGGCCCATTTGAGTGCGGTAGGGAGGAAACTTTGAGGGAGGGTTTGGCGAGTTACCGCTGTGAACCGGGCAGGAAGGTTCGACGAGCTACTACGGTGAACCGGGTAGGAAGAAAGGTTCAGCGAGTTTTACCACAGTGAATCGGGTAGGAAGGAAGGTTCGTTAAGCTACCACGATGAACCGGGAAGTAAGGTTTAAAAAGTTACTACGGTGAACCAGGTAGGAAGGAAGGTTCGTTAAGCTACCACGGTGAACCGGGAAGTAAGGTTTAAAAAGTTACTACGGTGAACCAGGTAGGAAGGAAGTTCCGTAAGCTACCACGGTGAACCGGGAAGTAAGGTTTAAAAAGTTACTACGGTGAACCAGGTAGGAAGGAAGGTTCGTTAAGCTACCACGGTGAACCGGGAAGTAAGGTTTAAAAAGTTACTACGGTGAACCAGGTAGGAAGGAAGGTCCGTTAAGCTACCACGGTGAACCAGGAAGTAAGGTTTAAAAAGTTACTACGGTGAACCAGGTAGGAAGGAAGGTCCGTTAAGCTACCACGGTGAACCGGGAAGTAAGGTTTAAAAAGTTACTACGGTGAACCAGGTAGGAAGGAAGTTCCGTTAAGCTACCACAGTGAACCGAGTAGGAAGAAAGGTTATGATGGGGAGTTTAGTCATAAAAAAAGTACACACAAACACTTAACAGTGGTTTATTTCCCTGAGGGGGTTGTTGTCCAGCTTGGAACTGTGCACTGGATGACTGATGCCAGCCAGCTGTCACCTCTTTTTATCCCTCCTAGTCTAGTGGTTCAGGAGGACTCAGCTTGGTGCTGAGTGGCCACAAAGAATTGGAGAGGGGTGCTTGGCTAGCAACCTTAGCCTCTGAGGGTTGAACAGTGAAAGGGTAGAGAGGGATAGAGCACAATAGACCCCATTGTGGATGCAAGAACCCGGTTGTATTTTTGTTGGGCTGTGGTATTAAAAACATGGAAATTTTGTAACACAAGGAAAGATTGACAAATGGGTCTAGGTCAAGAAATATATAAATTCACATTTTTTTGATAAGTAAAGTCAATCATAGAATTGCAAGGTGTGAATAACTTTTTGACTAGTGATTAGGAGTCTGCAAATATAATATTTTCCTAGAGCATCATCATCATCATCAACAACAACAACAACTGTTCCACTCAGTGGCCAGGTCAGTTAAGTAAAATACCACCATCTTCTATCCTTCCACCATTCTTCCTCTTAAATATGCCCTGATTATTCTCCTCTCACTTGCACATTTTATTTTATCTGCTCTTCCCATCTCTTGGTCTCCCTTGCAGTCTTTTTGCTAAATACTTCATGCACATCATTAGCTTTGTTATTCTCTCCTTTTCCATCCTCATTATTCTGCTGCAGATTTATATGCATTAATATATGGTAAACTATGTATGCGAATTTGTACTTAAAACTAAAGAAATATACCAGAAAAACAGAAAAATATGCACAGTTAAAAGTCAAAATGTCAGAAAATATCAGCACCAAATTATTACAGAAAATTTAAGGTACTGTATTTTCTCTCATAATCACTGCTTGGTATATTCAAATTATTTTGTCGGCCATGTTAATTTAGCAGGTAATGAGAGCCGCGTGAAATGTAACCTTGGTAAAGGTCAATCACAATCGTCCCATGAGTTTTTACATGTAGTGTCTTTATGAAACAAGAATATCAGTGTAAAACCTAACTGTTTTGAAAAAACTTGGTAAAATATTACTAGTTATTGTCAGTCGTGGGCCTAGAGTCCTTTTGAATCCACTGTTTAAACATACACTTTTCACAGATTTGTCTTTTGGTGCATTTGAATGTATAAGCTACAACGCAATTAAAAAAATAGAATTAAATATTTAAAAACAGTTTGTATAACAAAACTCATTATATTTGAACGCTCACAAATAAAGGCAAACATGAACCACACACTCTCTCTTGAACTTAATAGACAGTCCTGTTGTTTGCATTGTTTTACAATTATGGGGTGGTGAGATGTATGAAGCCTCGGGAAGGGAGGGGAAGGATATATGACATTGGTTTGGGAAGTGAGGAGAAGGATGTATCACATGGCTTCAGGAAGGGAGGGAGAGGATGTATGACATAGCTTTGGGAAGGGAAGGAAAGGATGTATGACATAGCTTTGGGAAGGGAGGGGGAGGTTGTATGCCGTGGCGTTGGGAGGGGAAGGGGAGGTTGTATGCCGTGGCTTTGGGAAGGGAGGGGGAGGTTGTATGCCGTGGCTTTGGGAAGGGGGAGGATGTATTATGACATGGCCTCAGGTAGGGAGGGGGAGGATGTATTATGACATAGCCTCAGGTAGGGAGGGGAAGAATGTTTGACATTGCTTTGGGAAGGGAGGGGGAGGTTGTATGCCGTGGCTTTGGGATGGAAGGTGGAGGTTGTGTGAGGTTCCCTCGGGTAGGGATGGGAAGGATGTATGACATTGCTTTGGGAAGGGGAGGGGGGGAAAAATGATGTGGTTTCGGGTAGGGAGGGGACGTATGATATGGCTTTGGGAAGGAATGGGGAGGATTTATGACGTGGCTTGGCGAAAGGATGAATGACATGGCTTCGGGAAGGGAGGGGAAATGTGTGGTTTGGCCTACATGTCTAAATTTTTCCTGAGAATTGAAGAAATGTCAATTTAAATAGTCAAAAAATACTTTAATATATGTATTAAGATAATGAAATGTGCAATAATAAGCACGATAAAACCATGTAGGTTTGTAAAATGTCACTTTTTTTTGTGCGGCTAGAAAATTAATGTTATAATTTATTCACGGCCTTAGTTTACTTGGATGACAGCTCAAAAAGTTACTAAAAATATTTCCTAATATTGAGACTGTAATTATTTATCAAATCAAATATCAAAATTTCGAATGAATATTGAATAGTACATATCGAATAGCAGGTTCTTCTTTCATTTTTGATAAAAATAATTTAAATTGGTAAATTCCTATTGAAATGTGGTTTTATATTTAAGCATTCAAAACTACGACTTTCCCCAACCCATTTGTGGAGTAAACCGTGTTGAATACTAAAAAGTGGTATTGTGATTTTTAGCTTATAGTATCGATTAATGCGATACCAGTCGATACTCTGGGTATCGAGCATATTATCAGCCCACAACTAGGTAGCTATGTTTAACGACAAACTAAAAATCTATGAAAATAACCAATTATCCTGTGATCTATGTTATACATTTAAAATGTGCAAAAATGGATAAAATCTGTAAAAAAAAGATTGCCCTGCACTATTGTATTAATATTAAAACGAGATGTAAATTGACACCTTGTGATGTAGACCTAACCCATTTCTTAGTCTGCGATTTTAAGATGACTCTTTGAATCTACAAATTAAAAAAAGTGTCTAAACACAGATAATTACAGTATTTTGATATACTCCATGATCAAATGTTTTCAGTATGTGGCCGGGTCAACTTAATAAAATGCTTCCATTTTCCTTTATCCTTCCACAATTATTCCTTTTTTAATCACCTCCGTTCTTCTCCTTTCACATGCACACTTTCTGTTATATGTTCCTCCCATGTTTCTTGGTCTCCCTTGTGATGTTTTGCCTACATCCTCATCTCCATCCTCTTCTTTTCCATCCTCATTACATGACCATACTACCCGAGTATAGCTTCCTCTACTACGGTATATCATGTACTCTCAGTACTCCCACTCTTTCTTTCCTGGATAACTTAAATAATTTATTCCTAGAGACATGCAAAAAGCCAGGTTGTTTTTAGGCGAAAAGATCTGTTATTTTTCTCAAAAACCAATTATATAAGCTGTAAGGGATTTTATTTACATAAATAGGAGTCGAATTAGTATTTGTTAAAAAAAAGACTTTGATAAAACAGTCTACATTTTTTGTTCATATTTTGTATTTAACTATTTAATAACATTATCAGAAAAAAATCACAAATAAATAAGCAGATGACATTTCATGCTTAGTAATATCAAACTGATAACTCAATATCATTATCTTCAAGTGTTACAAGTAGCAATATTGAAATAATTGATTATCAACTTAGGTTTAGACCAAACAATAACAACACTGAAACATGTCATCATAGAGGACTAAACTACTATCAAATAAGGAGAAGGGAATAAAAATCAAAAATATATAATTTTGCCAAACATGACCACCTGTAGTAAGTTCAATATATATTAATATCCTTGCTTGGACCTAGCGTGAAATCTTTTAAAGGCTGAAAACAAAGAATCTATAAATTGAAATTTTGTATCGTAATGTGTAACTATATAAATCATGATTTTTAATGTTAACCTCAGATAAAAAAAAATCTTTAACACATGAATATTACCTGTGATCCATTTTATATCTATAAAATAAGTATTTGTACAAACGGCAGCCCTGGGATAGTGCTATCACCAGTGTTACCGCATTGAAATTATATTGCATGATGTGGTATTTGCCAACTTACAAAAAAAATTGTGTTTATTTAGGAAAAAAACTAAATTTGTGTTATTTGTGTGAAAAAAGTTGAATTAGCTTAAAAATTTGTTTTATCGCAAATGCAAATTTTTCATGTCCCTACTTAATCCATATTCTTTTTCTCCTTGTGTCAGATAACATGCTCCTCACAAACTTAATCCCCTGAATTCATTGTCCATATTTCTGCTCTGTATGATAATGTTTACAAAGTACACCCTATAGTGCACTTCATTACATTTCTAGAGATTACTCCCCTGCTTTGTTTAATTTTTTATTTGTATTCACTCCTTCCACCCCTTTTCCATGCAAACACAACTCCTATTCTCTCATACTCTTTCTTCAGCAATTTAAAAATCACTGACATATTTGTAAACCTCTTATGTCTTCTTTGTTTCCAAAGATTTCAATTCAAGATTCTGAATTTTTAGTTAACATACATATTTTGTTATTCAAGAATCATACCTAACATAAATAATTTTATTTGTTATGTGGACAACATTAATATTTATGGTTCATATTTGAACCTTGACCAAACACAAAGAAGGAAAATGATCGTCCCGAAAGAATAAGAACTGTATTGGTGATGCTAATTTACCAAACAAGAGTTTTGTATCGAAATTAAAAGAAACCAAAAATAAATTAAACTCTTTATTTTTTTAATTATTTGGAATTAAAAAGGGTAGGAGTTCATTTTACCTTAGTGTATTTTATTTCAGAATCTTTGCACCTCTCTATTTTGAAATGGTTTTAGAGCCGATGGAAGCCCTACCCATTGCACCACCTCCAGAGCCTCCTAAACTGAGCGAACAAGAACTGCGGGACTTGTATGAGAAGGAAGAAGATTCTCTTAGTGAACTGCGCATTTTTCTTCGCCAGATTTGTGCGAAGCTGGCACGCAATAGACAGTTAGTTCAAACTCTTTTCTACTTTTGCATATATGTATGGTATACATACATTTTTGAAGATATATTTTCTCATTTGCTTTTAAAACTTTGAATCTTGAAAAAATTAAGTTTGGAACATTATAAACAATTTAAGGACTTAAATATCACTGGCCGCATGGTCTAAGGTGCTACTCTTGCAGCATGCTAGACTGCTGATAACAAAGCATATTGAGGCTCAAATATCTGTCAGGTTTGCTGAGTGTTTTTTCAAAATGGTTTTCCACACTCCCTCCACACAAATGTGGGTACCCTTCCTCATTCCTAAACTTATTAGCGTGGTTATTATATAAGAATATAACTCTGGAGCTTTTTGAAATGCTCGACTCGAACTCGACTTAAATAAAAAAAACTCAAGCTTGCAGACCCCTAGGTAATTGCATTATAATTAGAAACTACAGGAAAGGTTCCTTTTATATGTTTCCATCCACCTTTCCTTCACCCTATAAATATAATACACCAATATTGTTTGAAAGTTACACTTTTGGCATTCTATAAATTTATCTTATTCAATTCATTAACTATAAAATTATTCCTAAAAATTATCAAAAGCCTCCAAGAATACTTCTTCCTCTATTATTTTATCTCTTTACATCACTAATTAAATAGGCTAAACATATAAATACATTTATAATATTTTTGTTCAGCCATTGTGGCAACATTAGTATTGAGTTTTTAAATAATGGACTCCATATGCAATTAGGACTTTGTATCACACAATATACCAACAACTTTTGTTTTTAATTTATTTATTTTGTTAGTGTACCCAGTCAAAGATTGAACCAGTCTCTTCATCTTCTTCTTTAAATATTGTCCATGGCAGTCGGTGGATTCCGTGGAGTTTCTTGGGGTTAATTAATTAATGGTGGGGGTGGAGAACATAGTTGATTAAATAAATGGAATTTAAGAAGTAGATGCTGATGTTTTATTTTAAATGAACATTAAAATACCCTTTGAACCACTGGTTACATAATGAAAAGAAAACAAATTACTTAATACATAAAAATAGATAAATTGTTAATTTGGTGGTAATTTAGCCACATGGTCTCCATTTTTTCCCACCCATCACTAAGCCCTCCTTGACCAACACGAGAAGAACGCAACTATTCGTACTTCTGAATGTAGATAGGTCTTATCAGACATAGCCCGCATGCTAACCGGCAAGTGTGTCGCGTCTGACGCTTCCCTTCCACATAGGCTCAAACACAGCCGCTAAATCAGATGTGCTGATTGGCTAGCTGTTCGCGCCAAACCTCCCCTTCCCACTGTGAAGCCACAGGTTTCTCTCACAGCTTCCGGGTACAGATAATATAAAATATCACGATGCTTAAAATGAAAGGTAAAAGTAATAAATTTAGATGACGCTATAATTTCAACAAAGATTTTACAATAATGAAAACTACTAGATTTAAAAGTTAAAGGTCTAAAAATGAAGTTAATGAATAGAAATTTAAAACATATATTGCTTACAACTTTGGTTATGATTTGGACAACTTATAATTAACATAAAACCCCACGCTTCCTTATAATTAAACATTTGATAGTAATATAGAGCCTAAATTAGGCCTAGAAAACAATAATTCATTGTAGATGCTGAAGGTTATTTATTAAAATAGGCCTAACTGATTGTACTATAAGTGTAGTACTTTGATTATATTAACATGTTTGCTAATAAACAGGGTGTCCAGTAACCTAGAAAACAGAGAAAGCTCAGGGAATTTTCTTAGCCATCAAATTTCTGGAATGTTCACATATTCAATAAAATAATAGGCCTAAGCTATTTTCATTTACAATAACCAACTGTCAAAATAACATTTTTCTGCCAGTTAATACTCACTGCTAATTTCTTTTAGTACAGTTGTCCATGTTGGGTGTACTAATCTCAATTCTACAAGTCAACATGGGATTTTCATCTCAACTTTCCACCCCTCTATTGCCTTTCTTTAGCCAAAGTTGAGTCATTAGTTTATTAGCCCGTGTAAGGCAATCTTTTAATGTATAAATATAATATAACTGAAATCTAAGTTAGATCGCACAACCCAATGGCCCATTGCTTTAGGCTGACATCATTTAACCCCTTCTTATAGTGTTACAATTTCAAAATGTGTGTGTGTTTAAAAATACTACACTTATTTGCGATTTTAATACAATAATGTGTATAACATAGTGACTGGAAAAGTGTTAAATTGACTCTGGAAAATTCAGGGAATTTTAAAATATAGTTTGGCTGTTCAACCTGATAAACTTAAGGGGGGATTTTGGTAAAATGGTGTATAAAATATTACTAAATGTTTTTGAATATTATAAATATTGGGCACTTGCAAGCCTCTTACAACCACAGTGAATTTAGTGGTTTTAAGAATGATATTAAATTAACAAAATAAACAATGGCAAACTAATTAATGTAAAAGAAATGGACGAGAGCTAAGGGCCTAAAACCCTGACCATTTTATATTAGGAAATAATAGGAGTGTACAAATATAATTATTTTTATTGGCTCAATTAGTAAAATTTTTAACAAATACTGAATAGCACAAATTGAATAGTTTTATCATACCTTTTATTGAACATAATTTCATAAATTAATGTCTTTCAAAAATTGTGTTTTTTAACTATTTGTTTATAACCTGAGCTGGAAGTAAGATTAACATAATCATCAACTTTTCCAGCCTGTAGGTCAATTTAGTATAATGTCTTCATATTTTTTTATTTATTTTTTTGGGAAGCGATGGAGGAAGCCACAATGGAAAGAGGAGTTGTAATGAGAGTGCAAATCATGTATCAGTATAACAAGAGTTGTGTTTGACGGAGAATGAAAGGCTGGAGTTCCAAATAAACAACAAAGTGAAGCAGGGGGATGCCCTTTCACCATTACCATTTTTAATGCTAATGGAAATTATCATGAATAAAGTGGCAGGAAACACAGGGAGGAAAGAATGAAAGCCATGATGTTTGCTGATGACTTAATTGAATGGGGGAAGAAGAAAGAGGAATTACAGGAACAACTACATGACTAGAATAAGGAAGTGAAAAAGAATGGATTGAAATTTAGCACGGTAAAGTGTGAGGGGTGGTAATGACAAGAAAGAGGGTAAAGCCTAATAAAGCTGTAAAGTTGGATTGAATAGAGCTGAGAAAAGTACAGAATGTAAAATATCTTATGAGCGTGATTGGGGGTAAAGGTGGAAGTAGAGAGTATTTAATTAGAAGAGTACAGTAGGGAAAGTTGTTCTCTAGGTGCATAAGAGACTTGCCATGGAGAATGGAATGCCCCTTGAAGTGTAAGGAAGTGTTGTACTGGACGTACTTTGTACCCATTGTCACATATGCAGCAGAAACATTGACATTGAATGTAAGAGAGACTAGGAAAGTGGAGGCTATAAGAATGAAGTTTGTGAGGAGCATGTTAGCTGTAACTTCAAGAAACAATATTAGAAATTATGTTATCCGGGAAAGAGTAGTACAAAGAGTATATGAAATAATAGAAGAAGCAAGACTAAGATGTTATGTGCATGTAATGAGAATTGTAAAATAGAGAATGCTGAAGAAAATAATGGAAATGAAGTATATAGAAAAAAAGACTAGAAGGGAGGCCAGGAAAGAGAATGAGAGAAGAAGAAAGGTAAAAATTAGAGAAGGAAGAGTAGCGGAAGGCAGTATGGTGCGGTATTAAAAAATAATAATGAATTATTTGAAGAATCCAAATAATATTACAAATCATTATGTTTGACACCTCTTTCAATTTCTTTAGATTTGATCACCTTAAAGCCTCTAGAATTTACACCCCTTAAATTTCCTCTAAATTTTATTTAGTTTTGAAAAACCTTAAATGTTCTTTAGGTTTGAAACTACTTACTTACTTACTACTTGACACAGAAAACATTGTGTCTTGTGGTCAAGCACTGAACTCACTCTCGAGTATGGACGGCAAAGGGGTGAGAGGAGATACCCATAGTGCTCTAGTACAGTCAGTACTGAATGGCAAATGTGACTTAATGGTGGTACTTGTCTAATATAAGACTTCTGCAACTTAAGTTGATAAGTAACTAACTTACCTTACATTCTAAATTAACTCGTTGATACCTGAAATTTGTCCTTCAGTTTTGTTACCGTAGCAGCTACTTGTCTTACTACTCTTGTTCTTGTTACCTCCATCTTCATTATCACTTTCATCTCTGTACAATTTTGGAGACTTATGTCAATAGCGAACTAGCTCCATGAGCTCACTTTTCTTAATCTTTTCTTCATATGCAATACTGTGTGTGTGTCGAACCACAGCTGCATTTCAACCTTGAGTGATCCCATTGTTGATGGCTTGTTTATTCGAATGGTACAATACAGTGCATTGTCCATTACCATTAGGCTATTTTGAGAAAATTTGGCGATTACTTTTTCTTTCAGCCACGTAAAACACTTTTCAAAATTCATCTCATTGCGATAGTCACCACTTTTTGTTTTTGATTTGAAAATAAGAAACGCATCTGATATAAATCCTTGCTCTGAACCAGTATGGACAATAATCCACCTCTGTCTGACATGCACCATCAATTTTTAATACTCTTGTTGTTTCTGGGTCAAGCCAACATTTACTCAGTGCACGAGGGATGAATCCAGGTTTCATAAAGATAAATCACAGGACTTTTTGGTCCCCTAATTTATTATTTTCTCTCATTCTTCTTAAATACCTAGCTCTCTATGCAACTACTTAGTTTTTCTCCATTAAAATAAGTCTTATGTTTACACTTATTAAACTTAAACCCCATTTTTTATAATACTCCTCTCAATGTTATTTTGCTCCCAGTCAAATTGATTTCTTCTTTTACTACTGCTAATAATTTATTTAAAGTTGGTACTTCCTTTTTAACAATATAGAACCTATATATAAATCGTCGAATGAAACATGAGTCAAAATCATCAGGTATAGTTTTTCTGCTGCTGGGTTGTGCTTTTTTTTATGGCGCTGAAAGATTTATTTGTGTCTCAAGCGCCATACTTCTTTCCTTCCGAATTTTACAAATAGTAGGCTTTGATTTTCCTGTGGCTTCTGCTGCACGTTTTGTGACTCTTTTTTCAACATGTGCTTATAATATATCGATAGTTTTTCATTATAAAAAAAAAATTATCTTTGCAATAATTTTGCGTCCTTCACTGTGAATAGTTGGCTTAGCACGCTTATTTGAAGCCATTTTAAAAACACTTTACCTACCTTGTACTTAAAGTTGATAAGGTATCTGTAATGTTTGTCAAAAGAGGTAAAAATAAACACAAAACTTCTTAAAGTCCTAAACTATCACAATTAAGCGCCCCTTTCAGAAAACTGACCCGAGTGTACACATCAGAACGTCAAGATAACGACTGAGACGTGTATCATTAATCTCCCCCTTCATTCTTCAAGTAGTTGACATTCTTTTTGAGTGCAATGTTTACTGTGTCGAGTAATAACTTTTCTGGGTTTAAAACCTGTTGAAGGTTATGTTAGGCATGAAACCCCTTAAAGGTTATGTAGGCTTGACACCCCTAAATTTACTCTAGATTTTAAACCTGTTAAAGGCTATTTAGGTTTCATACACTCCAAGGTTATTTAGGTTTGACACTATTTACATTTCCTAAAAATTTGAAACCCCTTTAAGGTTAACAAAGTTTGAATGACAGCCTTTAAATTTCCTTGGGTTTTGAAACCATTGTCCCTTGTTTATTGGCTTGAGCAACTGCCACTTGAAAACCTACTAAACTGCTGTTAATTATTCAAGATTATTTGAAGTTTCAGATACTCTTATACTCCTAGAAAGTATATTAAGCTATAATCAGAAATATTTTAGTTTTTATCACACATTATATGGCCATTTTTATTTGCAGGTTCTTTATGTTTACGAAACCAGTGGACATAAATGAAGTTCCTGACTATTTGTCTATCGTGAATGAACCAATGGATCTTGAAACGATGATGACCAAGATTGATCTTCACCGTTACTCCTCTGCCAAAGAATTCTTGGATGATGTGGACCTGCTCTGTCGCAATGCTCTGGCCTATAATCCAGACAAGTAAGTGTAGGTTAAACAGATTGGGTGGTAGAGTTGTGTGAAGCTTTTACTCAGCTTCTCGGAAAAAATATCAGATTCATTACATTGTAAAAAAAATCCGTCTTTGACTATTTCTGAAGTTGCTGAATAAAAATATTGGCAGCTTAAATACTCAATTTATGTTTGTATGTCCTTCTGAGTAGGGCAGAGCCATTCTACTATTTTGCCAATAATACTGATTGAAATTAGTCCGATCACCATTTATTTGGTTTATATTCTTCTAACTATAACAGTGATAATATGTAGTAAAAAGTCTTAAGAAACAACTGCTGACGTGCAGATTTTTATTTGATTAATCTGATTGCCAAACCCTTCCTTCATCTCTGACAAGACGTGTATTAATCACAGCTTGTGAATGTGTGGAATGCCAGGACTCCACCGTGGTCTTGATCCCAAGTTAAACTGTAGGTCCTCCATTTCATCCCACAACCACCCTCCCATTACACTTAACAATTACTATTTAAAGAAAAAAAATTATTTTATTCATGCTTATCTCATTTGTTTGACAAAATAAGTTGTGCTTTTCAAGTAGGCCCAACTTAGTAATTTTTAAATTCGTAATATTATACTTTTTTTATGGGGCAAAAGACTTGACACTCAAATCCAGTAAAACACTGAATCTTCAAATCTCGAATACTGTCAGGATTTGATGGATTCAAAGATTAGAGTAGCCCATCTCTATCCTCAAGTAGTAGAGAGCCCATTCATAGTATTAAATAACCAATATTTTTGTAAGTTGTAAGAGTAAAAAAGTTCTGGATGTTGTATTTACAGAGATCCCGCTGACAAGCTAATTCGTCATCGAGCCTGTTCCCTGAGAGACACAGCTTACACATTGATAAAAGCAGAAATGAATTCTGATTTTGAGGAGAAATGCCAAGAGATATCTCGCAGTCGCAAAAAGCGCTCAATATCACCATCAAGATTTGCTCCAGAGTTCTTGCGTACAAATATTCTCACCACGTCTTATAAGGGTACACTATTATAAATAAATATATATATATACGTGTATCTAAAACATTGCATCAAACTTTGGCAGGATACTTCTTGGGTGAAATTAGAATAATTCCCATGAGCAACCTAAAGTTCATATTTAATATTAAGGGCGGTATACACCCCTAAAGATAGAGCTAAAAACGAGTGTTGTGTGAAATATTATGAAAACTGCTTAGGGTATTACAACAAATCTTTGTATACTACTTATTGAAACCTTGATCATTAATAAACTAAATGTGTTGTTACTGTTATCCACCCCCATCATAAAAAAGGGGGGGATTGTAACACTTATTTTCTAAAATAAAATGTGTCAGAGTAAGTATTACCAATTTTGACTTAAGATACTAGAATAGACTACTAGGCTATATCATGGTTTAAATTAGGAGGGATAGCCAGCACACTTACCTTAGTGATGCTGGGGTAGAAATTATTTGGATATAACACTAAAAAACACAAAAACACATTTTTAAGGACAAGCTCTCACTGTCACAGAATATCTCTAAGGATTCAAGGATCCCATCCCTAAAAAGTGATGATAATAATATTAGCTATTCTTTATGAAAAATTTGAACGAATAAAAACAGAATCTTAATCTTTTAAATACTTTATTTGTATTATATTTGGAAAACACTGAAAACGTTGACAGGAGAGGTTTTGTATTGATTTTGAGATAACTATCTTACACTATTAAAATTTATGCTCACTGTTGAAATTTTGGAATTATAACTAGAGCCTGTAAAAATGGTTTTATTTTTAGTTAAATTTAGTTCTTTAAATTTCATTTTTCAGTCTTATTTCATGTTTTTTCAAAATTACATATTAAATGCTGTGTTTAAGTTTTATTTAATATTTACATATTGAGACAATGTATACAAAATTAAAATTTCTTATTCAAACCTTATATATTTACTTTAAAATTCTTTGTCAATTTTGTCTGTATATTTCACAATTTTGTAGCCTAAAATTAGCTAACACTATACCAAAATACTAATCAAATTACAGCATGGTCAAAATTTCTACTTAATTTCTTTTTCTTTTTTTTTCTTTTTTTTAAGCAGTGTTATTTCGTTTTATAGGAGGATTTTGTTCAAAAAGACAATTTCTTTTTCTTTTTCTTTTCAAAAATGATTTTAATCATATCTAAAAACTATCAAAGTAAAAAGTACTTGATTCAATCTTCATATAGCGCTTTTTGCTTATTTATATTTTTACTGGGAATTTTAATTAAAAAAATAGTAATATTCAAAATTTGCTAAGTGTCATTTTGAATATTACTTGGATAAAATTGTATAAAAAAGAAACTAAATTATCATTATAAGCGAGCTCGGCAAAAGATCTGATTGACCCAGCCCTAATTTGTATTAAGATGGACATTTATTATATTATAATTAGAGACCCTGATTTGTGGTAAATAAAACCACTTGATTTCGTTAAATAAAAAGTTGGATTTCGTTAAATAAAAGGGTAAGACCCTGATTTTTGGTATAAAAAGGTTTTTTTTAAGTTAATTGTAATAAATTAACTCAAATAGCTTAGAAAGTTACTTGCACTGAATTATTTTATAATGTCCATACCCTTTATCACCATACTTCACGCCAATTACCAAAGTACAAAGACAACATTGTTTCTAAATTTTCAAGTAGTGCGCTTATCTGACATAATGTTGGAATATGCGGAAAATGCTCATTCACTGTCAACATTAGACACTGGAATCCATATTGCTTTTATGTTGTTGATGGCCAACTCTTCATGGTCTTCTTTCAGTCCAAACAATATGTCCAAAATGTCAACTATTTTACTATTACTTTGCAAAGCTCTCACTTGTGTCTGCAGTGCACAGTAGCCTCTTAAAAAATTGATTTCAGAGCAGAATTTTAAAAATGGTATTTTCCGAGCTGATTGGAAGAGATTAGAATTAACTTGTTTTGTCCCAATCGAGTGAATGTCAAAAAGAGTACCAATGTTTTCAAAAAATGTTTTGGATGTGTCTGAATGATGGAGTGAATTCAGCTTTATAAGGCACTGCCGTCCTAAAGATTAAAACTGACTTTTGACATTTGCTTGTTTTCGAGTTGGAAGAATTCTCAATTTTTCCTGTGTTTTTTCTCCTTAGTTCATTTCAGAAATCAGTTTAAAATCACTTTGTAGCTCTTGTCACTTTACCATACAACTTATGACTGAAGGCATAGGTAGAACCTTCGAGTATAGTAATTAATTCCACCAATTCAGAACAGTGCTCAATTAAAAATGTTGCTTGGCATTCAATCAACATTAGGGTTACTTTATCATTCGACATATTCTGGAAGTAAGTGCTGCTGTCACCTCCTCCAATGTGGAAAAATATTCCACTAGATCCAACAAATATTCACAGGTACACAACTGAACAAAACCAAGAGTTCCATCACGTTAAAACTGGGTTTGGAAATAGTTTAGCAGACTTTTCACCTTTACTGTATTTTTCATTCAGAAATGCTAGATAATTATGTTTTCTCTTTCGAGTGTTCAGAAATACAGCCTTTGCTTTAGCAACACACTCATTCAGCTCTGGCAGCTCTGCTGACCAATAATTTTGAACCAAATTAAGTTTGTGGTCCCAGCACTGTATATGCAGAAAATCATCGCTTAAGAGAACTTTCAAAGAAGTCACACATTTCGTCATGTAACGCGCACCATCTGTCACAACACAAACTACATTTTCATAAGGAATCTCATACTTGGTGATGGTGTCCACAAGTGCCCGTAAACATTCTGTTGCTGAAGCGTTCTGCAAAACTTTAACTGCACCAACAAACAAGCTTTGCTTCGAATCAGCACGTAATGTTTTCAACAAAATAACAAAAACACACTGTCCTTTTCTATCAGTTGTCTCATCACAAAGAATTGCAACTTGCTGATTTTTTACATTGTCCTTGATATTATCCTCTTGTCTTTGGTTAACTTCTGGGATCCAAACACTTCTTATAGTTTCTGCCTTAGGGAGGTCTCCTCCACCTAAAACCGAATTGTAAGCATACTAATTTTTGATAGAACAAACTAATATTAGGCTATGTTGGTTGACAAAGTGTGATAAACATCTTGAAAATAAACCAAATCAAACATTTCTATCTCATCTATTTTTTTGATAAATTAATAAATAATCAAAAGTGTTAAAAAAACACTATTTTGTTATTAGAAAATAAAATCAGAAAATAATGGAAAATAATAGGCCCCTATTTGCTCCTGATTTTTAAATAATAAAAAAATTTTTAAAAAATGTTCAAAATGGTTAACTTTCACATATCCAACATTGCATAGAAGGATCTAGATTTTCAATGCGAATATTGGCTTACATAAATGTTTTCATTGTATCCATAATGAATTCTTTGCGGTCTTATTTTGAGTTCTTAGACTTTATTAGAGAATTTTCAAGAGTTTCTTGTTTTGATGATTCAGAAATATTACTTTTTTTCCGTTTATGAAAGGCACTATTAATATGCTTCAAACACATGTCTTTTCTGAACCAGTTGACACGCGTGTTGCACTATTTGCAAATCATTATTTTTTTAACTTTAGCAAATATATAAAATCTTTCTTTTCCAAACTCACGCTCTCTTTCAAAAGTACTTAAAACTTTAGGCATGATTAAATAAATATAAGAGAGGTTAAAAACAAAATAATCTTACTAAAGTAACGTTAATATCTAGCGACCTGATGGAATTGACGTCATCAGGAAGCCAAAGATATGAGTGTAGAGAGATCTCACTCTAGCTTGGACATGGCGTTGTTTTTGGCTTCTAATTCCTTAAATACTTGCCTTAGGTGCCCAATATGGCTGTTTTAGTAGCCACTTTTAACCCTTTTTAAAGCAAGTCTTTGGTTGAGAGTAATAATTTTTCTTTTTAAAGAAAATTTTATTGGTTCAGTTGGTAATATATTTTTATATTTTTGTTCAAGTCTTAGAATGGCTGCTAAATCAGCAATGTTTTATAATTTATTCGCGTTTAGATTGAAAAGTGACCATAATTCACGTTTAAAGACCACATCGTCAATTTCGCAAATAGATTTAATTTTGTTTTATTTCGCGTCAATATTTTCACTCAAAACTGCTACAATGATGTTTAATTATGTTTCTATGGCTATTTTAATGTGCTAAGTATAAGTTTGTAAAAACACAACTTGCGAAATATCAGTGTCTCTAATTATAATATATCAAATGTATTTACACTAAAATGACATTTTACTCATATAATCTAATTAATATTCTCCATTAGATTGATTGGATATACTGTACTTATGTTAATTTTTCTACTATGAACCAAGTCAATAGTATCCACCTAATGAATGTACATTGGTTATAATAATTAAACTAAGTTTATTGTGCTCTTTGTAGGGATAGCAATGGCACAAACCGATAGTCCATCTAAAGATCCTGGCATGCTGCCATCTAAAGAAAGGGGTACACACTCACTGCATCAGGCAAGAATAAATGGCTCACTCTCAGGTGAAATATAATATATATTCAATTTTTTGTATTCGCTTATGTAGCTCCTTTTTATCTCCCAGGATCAAAAGGAGGCATTCCCTAAAATATATAAGTTGCCAAAAAAAAAAGTTAGAGGACAGGATAATGATATTAGAATATATTATCCAATAATATTTTCTCCATGTTTCAATGCCACCCAATCATTATTCTTGCTAAAAAAAAAGAATAATATAATTAACTCGTTTCCAGGAAGACAGAGGTTTATATTTAATAGAAGAGAGAATGGTGACGTAGTTTGATTATTTGTTTAGGGAAAAACTCGGTTTGGAATGAACACAGTATAATGGCACATGGTGAGTCTAGGGTATCACATTATGAAGTTAAATTTATTATATTATTTGATTTTATTATAGTCTTTTTCTATTATTAAGATGTTGTATCTAAGGATAACGCTACACTGATAAACAATTTTTCCATAACTTCTATAAATTAAGAAATGTAGATCAGATCACCAACATCACCATCATCCATAGTTTCCTGTCACTGCCAGGGTCTATCTTGATCATAAGTCCGTCTATTTACTTATGTCCTCCAACCACCTTTCTTACTCTCGGCCTCCTTCCTGACACCTCTATTGCTAGTATCCTCCTTAAAATACCCCACTCTTCTATCCTCCTCACATGTTCATACCACCTCAATCTCACCTTCTCTATCCTATCCTACGTGGGTCCCTCCTTCACTCTCTCCCTTTCATTGTCACCCAACCTACTCAGCAATTTCATCTCGCATGCCTATAGTTAGGGTTAGATGTAGAGTAACAGGGACAACATCTAACCCTAACTTAGAGACCTGATGATGGCGTTTATACGTCGAAACATGTAGTCTGTCAACCGGCCCTCTGGCATCCAAGGCTTAAGGAGAGGAATTAAAACCAGCTAAGGAACACTCATATACTCAACAACTTTTCTGTATCAATTTTCTCATTCTACATAATTTAGACTCTGTTTCAAGTCCTCACTTGTAATTATCGTCTCCAACCTATAATAAATATTTTTTTTGCATAATTTCCCTGTTCACTACCATTGGTCAAATTTTTAACTTTTCCTTTTGACAACTCTGGATCTATCTTAATATTACCTTTAAACTTAATGTTAACTTTTTCCCTATAATTGTATATCTTACTTAGTAATGTTTTATTCATTAACCTGTAACCTTAGAATATGTGATTTTTATTTGTATGTATTGTCTAATTTTAATATTTTTTGTATTTTAACCTATTCCATATTTAACATGTTCTTGTTCTACTTATTTCACATACATTATTAAGAATTATAAGTTAAAGTTTTTGCTATAGGTTTGCCATTATTCTATTCAGTATCTTTTTTCTCCTATATAATGTAACATGTATTATTCAGACTTGTTACTATCCCTAACTATTCAAACTTTTATAATCTCAATATTGTTTTCTCTAATTAAAAATATTATTCTGTCTTTAATTATTTCCTTATATTTCATATAAATTATATCTTTTCACTTATAATCAGATCCTTTTGTTATTGTTTATTGGGTGTTCCTTGAATAATTAATTAGTATCATTAGTGTATAAATGTTATAATGAATGGATTATTATAAATAATGTTAAGTTCAGCCTTTGGTATTTTAGAGAGCAAAGATTGGTAGTTTAATGTTTTTAATGTGTTTCTCCTTCAGCCAGAAATTAGAAATTCGATTCAGGATATTCATAGTGGAAAAATGATTTTAAAAACATATATAACTATTTGTTTTGGAAATTGTTTTAATAGTTCCAGAAAACATCCTAGACTTAAATTTTTATTTGGAATTTTTATTCAGACAAATATGCCTCTAACCTGTATTTTCAACCCTTCAGGTGTGAAGAAATCTGGCTGGAAGTACAATGGGGAGCCATGTAGAACCAAAAAACGTAAAAGCTCATTTTGGGCAAGAGGAGAGCTTGGTTGCAGGAAAAAGAAAGTCACTCCTCGTCGAGTTGTCAGCATCAGTCCAGAGAACAACTCATTGTCAACCATTTCACCAAAGGTTTCTTTACTTTTATGTTTTAATCTAAACAAATATACTGACACAAAGAATGAAGAAACAAATCAATTATAATAACCTCATGCTATGAATGCATGGTGGCCATTGGTAATTTAGAGAATATAAGCTTAGCCTGCTTCTATATTGGTTTCACCACTATAAAATTGTTAGTAGAACACATATTATTTACAAAAAATACCTATTATTAAGCTTACACAAAGAAATATTCAAGCTGTCACTGCCATAAACAACTTCATTGGGTAAGATTGGTGAAGTTAATTTATGTCACAGTGTATATTTCTTTTATTAGAGAAAGAGGATAGTGTTCATGCTTATTACATGGAACATCCCTGCCTCTAGGCTTCTTTCTTCCAAAAGTTATCTTTAAATTTAATTCTATATCTTTCTTTATAATTTAATATTCTACTTGAATGGTAATAGTTAAACTTTGCTAGATTCTTTAAGGGAAACCTCTTCACTTTTTGATGTAAGATCTAATTTGTGTTATATATGAAAGGAGGTACTTGAAAGAGGACTAGGAACAGACAAAAGAAACATTCACACTACTCTTACAATGAGGATAAGAACACAGCTAAAACTTAACATTGTTGCCGCTGAGCAAAGAGGTAAAATGGCTTTCTCTTGAAGAAAATTAATCAGTACCACTCATTATCTCAACCAAGATTTTGTTCTAGCAGAACTCTTTAAGAGAGGGTAAACACACAGAAAAGAATCAACTTGAAACATTCTGAGGCATTTTTCTTAAAAGAGCTATATTTTATATTTACATACATTTTCTTCTATGTGATTATTATTAATTTTATATGTCCTGTCATATTATCTTTTTCCTCCGGTGTTTTGGTTGGTTTCTTTTACTAGGAAGTTGCATTGCACATTTCACACTCTCTTCTGAAGAGTTCTGATATAATGAGTCTAGGTTGAGGGATTGACCAATATTGATCTCTTTTTTCCCTCGTGAAGTTGACCTTTTAACTTATATCTATTGGCAGCAGTGTAAAGTGTGAACTATGTTTCTTCTTATACTGTAAAGCCCTGTGACTTAGTACTCAAATGCAAACAAAAGTGGGCTTTTGAATAATAACTTAAGATTAGAGATGGGCCACTCGAATCTTCGAATCCACCGAATCCTGACAAGTATTCGAGATTCGAGAATTCAGTGTTTTACAGGATTCGATGATCGAATCTTTCACCTCATAAACAAAACATATTATTTTGAATTCAAAAATAACTTAGTTAGGCCCATTTTAAAAGGACAACTTAATCCATAATATTTATTTTGTCGGAGAAAAGAGATAAACATGAATAAAATATTCTTTAAAAAAAATCGTTAGGTGTGGAAAGTCTTACGTGTCAAGTACCCTACCCTCCCAACCGTATGGGAAACTTGGACTCGACAGTTTCAGCGCATGCTCACTTCTAAAACTTTCACCTCACGAACAAAATTGTAAATATTTTAATGACCACATTAAAACTATTCAAAAACTGAAAATTAAAACTAGAACTACAAACAAACTTGAAATAAAACAAATTACGGCTTTAATTTTAACAGAAATAAGAACACATTACACATTATACAAAGTCAGTTGCCATTGCACACGATACAAAGTCGACCGCCATTAATTATATTATGTTTACACGCCCGAGTGATGATAAAAATAAAGATACTGTTAATTCTTACTATCCAACTGGTTTCAGTTATCTACACCTATGCAAAGAACCCCAATTTATTTCATACGATCCTTAAGTTAAACATTTTGTTGGGTTTCATGAAAAATAAATACTGTCAAGTCAGACAGTGATAAAATTGTTTGTTTATCTCTACCGGCCTAGGCATTGTATATCGATTGTTTGTTTATAATCGATTCAGGTAATCTGATCACTTAGTAAGTGCTCTCGAGTTTTAAGAATCAAATAACGACTTGGTAATCCATTATTGGTTTTTAAATTGATTTTAACTTAGAATTCATTATTTTTTAAATATGTTATTGAAGTAGTTGTAGATATATTCAAACGTAGTCCTGCCTTATAAAATGGGAATGAACATATTGTAGTCGAAAATATGTTCATGTTTTAAATAGAATGTATTCTCAGAAATCGATATATCGCAAGTATCGAACATATTTGTTTTCTACGCGAAAATAGATAATGGATATAAAAGAAAATAATAATAAAACATACTTAGACATGATTGAGTTAACAATTTCCAATGTATGTTTAATTGTTAAGCATGTTGGTTTAGTCTTTATTAATAATACCTGTTTGTATTTTTATTTTTGCTATCTTAATACAATAAAATATCCTTTAGGGATGATCAAAGTTGATCAAAGGATAACTTGGCCTAATCTGTTCATTTCACGTTTTTTATAAACTTAACTTATTCTAACAATACTTTCAAAAATAACTAAAAGACACTCAAATTTTGATTGATTTGATTTTTAAACAATAATATGAGCCTAGATTGATTAATTTGGCTGGATTTTAACCTTTATTTTGCGAGGGGTGGTTGGGGTTGATTAAAATTGAAAGTATGATTAAAATAAATCTTAATTTACAGGTAAGGCCTATATTGTGTAATGTTGGTCTATCTGTAAATCATTAAAATTTATAACAATTTGCAAGGATTCGGATTTGAGATTCGAAAATAAAATGTAGATTCGGATTCGAAAAATAGTGGATTCGACCCATCTCTACATAATATATATAACAAAATACCTCAAAAAGAGAAAATTGGCATGCCTTATGGTGATTAATTTATTTATAAGTTTTAATTAATAGCAGAAACATTTACATATATAATAGTATGTATTACTGTTTTAAACATTTTGTATTTGTACTTTTTAACTTCTTTATCTGATGGCAGGAAAATGGGTTGGAGACTGATGCATTAATTGGAACCGATAAGAATGCTTACATTACTCAAAATGGTTTCAAAATCTCACCAGAAGTAGAAGACCCACTTAAAATACACTCTGGTTATGTCAATGGCAAACATCTAAATGTCACGAGTATTCCTGGTTCAAGAAAGACGAGAAGTGGAGTATTAAAAGAAGAATCTGACCAAGGTGAAATTTTTTTTAGGAATATATATTTTCAATGAAATTTTATTTGTATAATATAAACTTATTGATAAGCAGTGCCGTATATTTTATATTTATTGGTTTCACCCCTATTATCAACTTTAAAAAAAGTTCAATCATTGTTCCAAACATTATACAGTTAAATATAATGTCATAATCATATATGACCAGATGGACTTAGATTTTGATGCATGTTTACACAAACTTACTATCACACTAAAATGACTATCAAAACATATTTGAAGCTCATCGCAATATTTTAAATTTCTAATCATCATCATGAACTGTTTCCAGCCTGTGGCCGGGTCTCTTTGGTAAAATGCCTCCATCTCCCTCTGTCCTTCCACCATTCTCCCTCCCGCACTCTTTTCCATTCTTTTCCACTCTGCTCCTCTCACTTGAACACTTGCCGCTATCTGTTGCTTCCCTCTTTCTTGGTATCCCTTGTGGTCTCTTCCCTGCCCTACCCTACTCTTAATAATCACAAAATAGTACAAATTAAAATATTTTCATGAAATTGGCTACATCTTAATTTTTATTGAGTTAAATGTGTGTTAACAAAATCAAAGCTATATGTATTTTTTTTAACCAAAGCTGCATTCGTTCTGTTAGTTAATACTAGAGATGGGCCACTCAAATCTTCGAATCCACTGAATCCTAATAAGTATTCGAGATTCAAGGATTCAGTATTTTACTGGCTTCGATGGTCGAATCTTTCACCTCATAAACAAAGCATAATATTTTTAATTCAAAAATATTTAGTTAGGTCTACTTGAAAAGAACAACTCAATCCATAATCTTTATTTTGTCGGGCAAAAGAAATAAGCATGGATAAAATCACTATTTAAAAAAAAATTGTTAGGTGTGGAAACACTAATGTGCCTAATACCCTTCCCTCCCACCTCTATGGGAAACTTGGACGAGCGTTTTGGCACATGCTCACTTCTAATACTTTCACCTCATGAACATTTTTGTAAATATTTTAATGAACACATTAAAACCTTTCTAAAACTGAAAATTAAAACTAGAATTACAAATAAACTCGAAATAAATAAAATAAATTATGGCTTTTTTTTTTTAAGAAATAAGTACACATTACACATGCTACAAAGTCAGCCACCATTACAAATGAAACAAAGTCGGCTGACATGAGGTATATTATGTTTACTTGCCAGAGTGATGATTAAATAAACATACTGTTAATTCTAACCACCCAACTGGTTTTAACTATCTACAACTATGCAAAGAACCTCAATTTATTTCATACGACCCTTAAGTTAGACCTTTTATTGGGTTTCATGAAACATAAATACTACCAACCGTCAGACACCAATAAAACTGTTTATTTACGCCTACCGGCCTATGTATTGTATATCGTTTTTTTTAAATCGATTCATGTAATCTGATCACTTAGTAAGCGTTCTCGAGTTTTAAGAATCAATAACGACTTGCTAATTCATAATTTGTTCTTAAATTGATTTTAACTAAGGGTTTATTATTTTTTTAAATATTTTATTGAAGTAATTGTAAAAATATTCAAATGTAGTCCTGCCTTATAAAGTGGGAATGAACATATTGAAGTCGAAAATATGTTCGTGTTTTAAATAGAATGTATTCTCAGAAATTGATATATCGCAATAATTGAATATATTTCTTGTTTTCTACGCAAAGATACATAATGGATAGTGCTATTCTAGGCATAAAAGTTTTTGCCTTAGTAATTTTTTTGTGCCTGGGGTGTATGTAGAGTATGACGTCACTCTGTCACCCTCGCTGTTGAACTCTTGAGCCTACCAGGTGTGGTGCTAGAGGGCAGGTCAGCTGATCTAGTGAGTGTCAGCTTAGTTCCTCAGACACTTACTTTTTTTGTGAACACTCATGTCGGTAATTCAGTTCAGGTCAGTTGAATATGAGCGTGCTTCCTTGCACCTCTAGCCAAACACTTCTATCAGAGATAGTTCTTTGTGGATCATTCTTGTAACTGTAACGCCAACCTGTAAGCCTGTTATGTTCAACAAAGACTTCAGTTAGCAATTATTAAACCTTTAATAACCTGGCATCAAACATTCTTCTTTATTCACCAGTGACTATAACCAAAATCAGTACGCTTCCAGTAACACCAAGTGGTTAATATGTGTAATCAACAAAATAACAGACAAGAAGGAGGTAACAACAAACTTTCAACAGAACAACTAGGATATAGGAAAGGTTTCACACATATATTATGAGTTCTGAATAAATATATTTATTTTTAAACATTAGAGCGAGAAAGGCCGTGCTGAGTTATTTGGAACCACTTCATCCACCCCAACCTTTCTTAACACAAATTATGTTATCCTCAAAAATACTCTTCACTTTCATTCATTACAACTTATCTCCACTCTAACCTCCTCCATGGAATTGAAATTGTTTGGCTAGAACACTAAAAACCACATAAAAACATCTTTAAAGACATGTTTTCAAAATAATAATTCTAGATTTGGATTCATAGATATAATAAGGATTATAATTTGTAAAATAGTAGATTCATCCTATTATTATTGATAATATTAATATTAACCCTAAATGGCTAACTTACCACATAGTTAGTGTTTTTCAAAACTATTTTAGCCTTCCCAAACACCATGTTGGCCCTTATGTAATATGTGATAATGTTATGTAATTGTTTGTACTTATATTGTTTAATAACTAATCCAAAACATTATCTTCCACATAAATTTTCTGTTTTTCTAAGTGAGCCATAAAATATAATTTTCACTTTGTCTCTGAAGAGTTAAGAACTGATCTGTCAAATTCATAAAAATAATTTTTATTCCATGCTCGATAAGTCTCACCATAGAGTTTTAAAGTAGAAAATAAGGGTGTGTTCAAAAGTTTATATTTAATACACTTGACACAGTTGTGCTTGGGGCACTTTAGTTCCCAAAATTGATATTTACTTTCACTCTATTTTATCAGTCCAGCTTTTTAGCACACCCCACCCTTACCACCTCTATCACTTTTTTTTTACCTTATAGTTGGAAATAAAGTTTGGTATAGTATTTAAGCTAATATAGTAACATTGTAACCGAAGGGTATATTTTGATATATAGTTTTAGACATACCCACAAATGACTTGGAGGGCCGTCTGAAATCTTCTCTGAGTGACTGCGGGGGGGACTCCAATGTGGAAGAGGTGGACCTGAAGTTGGGTGAAACTAGTCAAGGCAACTATGAGGTGGTCAGCCATTGCAATAGGGGAGGAGAGATACAGACTGGTAAGTACCGCTTCATGGACACTTAAGATAGGTTGGCTAGAGCTTGGTTCTCTTGCATTGAAGAAAGGACCTGATCTGGCTTAAAAGCTTATATTCTGTGGTCCTGTGTTTTTTCTGGTGACCACAGGTTTTGTTCTAATCACTTCTTGTGTCAATCGAATCCCAACATTTGCTACCTTTTTTTTTATCCTTTGTTCACATTAAAAGTATTAACATTTTAAGAAGGTTACTCTTTTGTTTGTTATTTAAATGGTTGAAAGGTTAGTAGACCGGCATATATCTGTGGTGTTACACTGGTCTTAAATTATTATTACTACCCGTTCGGGTTATACGCACTTACGCTAATGTGTAATGGTAGGGTGATTGTGAGATGAAATGTAACACCTAAAGTTTAACGTGGGATCCGAACCACGGTGGAGGCCTGGCATTACCCACATTCACAAGATGTCTTGTCAGAGGTGAAGGAAGGGATTTGGTAATCAGATAAATCTTTGCCGGGACCAAGGATCAAACCTCGGCCGCCTGGTCTTAAAAGTTTAGTAAACCACTATACTAACTTGCCCTCTGAGTGATGAAGCTCATTGTGGCAATGAAAGCTTGAAGAAATATTTTATCTCCTTATAAATTTATATTCCAAGTCAAGTGAACCCTTGCTAAAGTTAAGTGAGCTCTTATTCTTTCAATTCACTCTAATTTAAACCTGGGCTCTAATTATTAATTTTCATTTGATTCCTCTTTTTATTCAGAAGTAAGGCAAAGTGTTGAAGTGGATCGAAGTGAATTGAAACACTTGCTCACTCAGGCTGTGAAGATAACAAAGAAGTGCCCAGTAGAAATGTTGGTAGAGCTGTATGTGCAGCTCAGCAAGGTTGTGGCCAAGTACAGTAACAAGTGGAATAGGACAACCCTACCTCAGGTACTAAATAACCTTCTTAACTTATCTTTTTGTTGTGAATTATTGTTTTTATGTATAAACCACACACTCCATTCTAGACTTTTTGAGAGAATTCTCTGTTCAGGTCACTTTACGTTTAAAATAATCAAGTGGGCCTACCCTGTACAGATACATAGGTTAGAACTTGATAGAAACACATAAACCCCTGTCTTAATCCCTTAATACATTCTTTATTGGGCAACTTATTGGTGTCTTCCTTATTTGATGTCAATAGCTATGATTCATCAACCTGAGACTCTCAAAGCTGGTTTAGCACTATTTAACCTATTGTTTGTGATTCTTACAGGATCTTGAAAAAGAAATGCTTAGATTTCAACAGTACAGCAATGCCAACCGTTCCACTGCCAATCAATTTGATTTATAGACATAAGAGTTGTATTTTTAAATACTTTTAAAATGCTCAAGAAGACTTGCCTGCCATTTTCATTTTTTTTAAATTGTTTCTTTTAGTTTGTTTAGTTTTTTTAATATAAAATAGTCAGTATTAAACACTTTTAGCTAAATAATTATTTAATCTAATGAGGGAATGATTTGTTTGTAAATTAAATTATTGTGATTGGCAATAAAAAGTTACCAGTGTGAAAGTTTAATAGAATCTCAATTAACATGCAACACTAAATTTCCTTTTAATATACATATTACATGAAAGGGCTCAGATAGATAGGAACAACTGTCATATGAACATTAGAAGCTCTCTACCAGCTTCCATTTATAATATTAAGTACCTTTAGAGATTTTCTTTGAATAGAATTAATACAATTACGATAAAGATAGTTCTATAAAAAAAACTCTATTTTGCTTTATGAGGTAATTGTATTTTATTTGGATGAAGGTACAGGAAAGGTTGATAGTAACCTTCTTCCAAATATAATACATAAATGATAAAGAGAATATTTTTGTCTACAAATACAAAACACAGTCATTAAGAAAACCAATAATATAGATCTTATCAATTTTATTTCTATGTTACATGCTTTCATTAAATTATATGATGATTGGGATTCTATGTTTTAAACTTTTGAATAGCCTCAATTGGAATAGCAATTTGTTAAATATTTAATGCTTTTTTCAATTCAGGAGGGTAAGGATGTCCAATGAATAAAAATTCTTCTTTTATCTTAATAAATTTTTTTTACTTGTCTGATAGCTGTATTTTTAAATATCCAAAAACTCACAGCATGCACTCATCATTAAGTAACCTCCTCCACTACCCTAGTAGACCAAATATCTACTTATATCTATATCTACTTCTTTGTCATTTAATATAAGAAACCAAGTCTCACACACACAGAGAACAACTGGTAAGATTAATATTTTGTATATTCTGAGTTTTACATTCCTTGAAAGCAGGTGAGATGTCAACAACTTACCAAACAATCTATTAGCAACATTATTCCAAATAGTTATGTGATATTTGTCCTAATATTTTAAGGTTGAAGGTAACCCTTGAACAAATTAATTGTACACGAATAGTGAAGATTCACTTTCTTGTACAATATTATCATTGGTTGCTGGTTGCTATAATATTGATGAGTGCTCAGAGTAGCATTTCATTTCATCACATAGATTACCTTAAAATATGCTCAGCACAAGACAAATCCTGGATAGCTCAACGGTAGAACTTTGGCATGCTAAACCAAAGCTCCTGTGTTCAATTCCCAGGTCCAGGTGACATTTTTCAAATATACAAATTTAATAATTTTAGATCAACACACCTTTAAAATAAGATTTTTATTTACAAATGTGGATTATTAAATTTAAATACTTGCTCAAAATAGGGCTTTTAGAGTTGAATAAATAAATCTGCCAATCTTGTTGTGGTAATTAGTACAAAATAAATATCTATTTTAATACACCTTTGTTTATATCTATAAAGCCATTTCTTAATTGTACTTAAAAATAAGTTCTAGCTTATTTATGATTGAATTGTCAAAGTCATTGGGCATTCTTACAATGATTGAAGATCATGGCACCAGGCCTTTTAGAAATAAACTTAATTTAGTTGATAGCTATAATGTTAATTCACATGTTTTGTATGTATAGATTTCTTTACTTTTGGTATATTTGTCATCTTCAACAAAACTATTTTTCAGTGGGAGTGTTTTTTAGTACATTTGAATACATGTATGTGTGATGGAAGGTGTTGATGTTGTGATGGTATTTTACTGAAACAAAGTTAATATAAGTATAGCTAAAGGGATTGAATTTTAACCATTAAATGTAAATATTTATAATTTTATATTTGTAGTTTCAATTTGTGATTCAAAAAATAATAAGATATATATCAACATTAATTAAAGAAATGTACAATACATTTAATATGGTGTTCATAGTTTTAGTCTGCTCTATAGAGATGTTACTTTATATTCAATTCAAATTTGGTATCATTTGAAGATTCACTTGGTTCACAATGTTTTCTTTAATAGAGTTTATTTTAGTTTTGGTGCAGTGAAGCTTGGATATGGGTGAAGACAACCCTTTTAGTGCCATGCCTATTCCAGAACTTGTGCGCAAAGAGTGACAGAGGTCCGTTAGATTTTGTGTGCGAAGAATGCCACAGCTATCTCCTCATTTTTGAAGAGTTTGCGAGTAAATTTGCCAAACCTTTATTTATGAAGCAATAAATTAATACAATTTAATTAAAATTACTTTAATTTTTTTTTCTTTTATGTTTAATAATTTCAAAACTAATGCTAACCAACATAATTTAAAAAAATTATATAAATTTCAATATTATTTTGCTGTAGTACACTTAGTTTTATACAAGAAAATAAAGTTTAGAATATATATATGATTATAAATAGTAATTACAGAAATTTTTATTTGATAGCCTACATCAGATATTTTTGGGCCATTATTGCTTACATTACAGCAAGATTTATTATATTGCTTACCTCATGAATGAATATTTAGGCCTAAACATAATAAATGTGTTTTTTAAAATACTATATAAATTTATAAACTATTTACGTTTGATTTTTGTAGCCAAATTTATACAAAATAATAGAGGGAAATGTTCTCTTTTCAGTAATGTATGACACTACTACACTATCTATCAGAAAAAGTGAGAACTAGCTCAAATCTGGAGAGCCGGCCTCATCGGCTCTGCCACTTTTAATGGTAGTAGGCAAAGTCTATCAGATCGGCTCTGCCACTTTTAACGGTAGTAGGTAGAACCGATCAGATCAGCTCATGGCACTAAAAGGGTTAGGGCATGTTCTTAAAATAGCATTTTCTAGCCTTTTATTAAATTTTACTTTTTAAATCATTTCAATTAAAATATTGAATATTGACATTGTGATAGTAGGTGCTATACAATTTGATTAGCAACACAATTGAAAGACATTTAATTCTTTTATTTTGATCTCTCTTCAAGGAAAACCTCTTTTCACTTTTTGTGATATTTAAAAAAATGTATTTGGAAGAAGGTAGATAGGTTTCCTGTTCATATTTCCAAAATCTTTGATTTTGATTAATTCTTTATAGGTCAAGAGTCCAGCTTAGCTTTATGTGTTCCCTGATCTTGAAAATATATTAGAATTTATAATATTTACACACACATCTTGTTCTTCAAGCTTTCAATAACACCAACTTCAACAAACAAAATAAATATTTTTTGTGTTACTAAATTCTAACGCCTGGTTTAAACCTTTGATACAGTCTTTTAAACTATAATTTTATTATTAGCATAATTTGATTAATCTAAATTCCTAACCCCCCTTATTTTTCTTTCTTTGTTTTTAAGTAAATATTTCAATACAAAAGATAACATCAAGTTTATTTGTTTCTCAAGGCTTACGACCACACATAAATAACAACTAAAGCAATGTGAAATAATTTTCAAACATGTGATAGAACTTGTATGAACTATGCAATGTAAACATACGGCGACAATGAGCCAGGTGAATGACATAACGACTGGCGCTGTTGTGTATTTACAACATTCCTGCCTGATGCCAGCTAAAACTCTCATATAATAGAAAATAAACTTTTTTTAAATGTTTAATGACATACTAGGCAGCAGGAACTAATTGAGGAATACTTGGAAGGGATCTTACCTAATTACCTTTGATTTTCAAAAAAGTTACAGCTGTTGCGAAAATGAAAAATCACCAGTCACAGAAGGCTAATTGGTCAAATATATTTTAGAGTTAATAACCGAAAGATTAATTATGATTCAATCATCTCCTCTCGTTCCCCTTCCTTCCCCCAAACTTCAAATTTCACCAACCATATCCAAACAAAGAGACACATTACAAGGCAAACAAAATGAACTTGTTGAGTCCATAAATCTTTAGTGTGTGTGTGTGTGTGTGTGTGTCTTAGCTCTAATCTCAAAATAATCCTTAGGGTACTCGCTGATTTTTTATAGTTATAAATAATATAACATTAATGAACTAAGAAAAATCTCCAATGTTATATTTTTATAGTAAATAAAAACCTTAATATGTTTTGGTATAAAATCCATGAATTTACTTGATCTCTTTGACAGATACTTTTTTTTTAACTTTAGATTTAAATAATTGGAAATCGCTAGGAACTTTTAGCGTACTCTTCCAGAGGTTCACACCTCTTCTAATATATTATAACACACTACACATGCTCACTTACTTTAAGCTTTCGTTGACACAAGAGACAATATAATAAACATTGTTGATTGTCTATCCTATTTTTTTTCGGTCTAGCATAGTGACATTGAGAGCTTGAAGAAAATTATTAGCATTTGTATTTTATATCTCAACTAGGGATGGGACCCTCCACTTTTCAAATGTCTTTGTAAACTTTTAGTAAAATTAAACTTGTACGAACCTTCAGATTTGATTCCAAATTTTTAATCTTAATTTGTGACAAGACTAAGAATTAAGTTACTTGGGGGAAAGTTTGGGTGAAAGGGAAAGATGAGAGGAGCAGATAATGGAAAGTGTTCAAGTGAGAGGAGAAGAATGTAAGAAATTAAAGGAGGAAGAGGTGTGGAAGGATAGTCAGATGGGGGCATTTTACTAAACTGACTCGGCCATGGGCTGGAAACAGTTGATGATGCCTGAATGGTTTTCAAAATTAATAACGACTGAAATGCATAAAATAAATCTAACACTTGCGAACATTATCAGAATAAAGAAACTCTTTCCAATAAATTAACCTGAAATACCTAACATGATGATAATTATTAATAACTATAGATTTGTTAAGAGTGACCATGGTATCTTTTACCCCTTTACATGACTTTTTATGTGGCTTATGCGCAGCTCATGGTCATAGTTCATACACACATAATTTGTGTAGCCACACACCTTTAAAAACTATGCCTGTAATGGCTTATGATACATATTGTGATTGGTCACTGATCAGAAAAACCAGGAATTATACTTGAATTTGGTACGTTTGAAAAGAAAAAAGAAATTGAAAGAGACCACTTCAATTATCTGCGAAAGTTGTCTAATTTTTAAACATTTTCTGGGGTCGACTCCCCCACACCCAGTTTGACCTGGGGGCAGTTTTCCCACTTTCTCTCTATGTAAATAGAGTTCCGTCACCTACGGGCTTAGCATATTTATGTAAATTCTTTTATTTAACTTTCCTATTCCACTTGTGGCTGAGCACACATCACAAGTGGAAGAAGGATTATGATCCAGACCTTTAAAAAGTGTCATTAGGTTGAGTAATTAACTATATGGTTGTACTTTCTTTATTAAGAGGGAATGGAGGGGTCCTATCTTTATTGGCTTGTTGCAAAGTATCTCAACAGGAGATGTTAACAAAGATCCATCTTGAGATAATATAAAGTGTTTTAATAATATGAATTATTGCCTAATGTCTTGGAACTGTATAAAAATGTAAGGTGATAAATAGAGAAGGCAGCCAAGCTAAAAATTAGTTGTGTTAGGCCAAGATAGGGTCAGACTTACCTCTATCTATTTCTTGTTACTGTTTTCACACTTTCACAACTATACATGGTTTTAATTTTCGGAAATATTCCTTTTTCATGTAAAGAGACACATTAAAACACACAAAACAAAGAAAGATATAATATGGAACTACATGCTTGAAGGATTTGTAAAAGAATGATAATTTTTTTAAATTTCCAAGCATGTCGTTCCATCTAATATCTTTCAGTGTGTTTTATTGTCTCTCTTTATTTGAAAAAGAAATATTTCTGAAAATTAAAACAACATGTAATTGAGGAAGTATAAAAAAGTAGGAAGTGGAAAAGTGTAAGAAGAAAGGAAGAGAGAAATGTGTGTATTCCTCTCTAGGCCTAAACTATCTTACCTTTCAGGTTGGCTTCCTTCACTTTCAATTACTCTACATTATTGTACAGTGTTTCTACACTCTTATTATACATGAAGTGTTTTAAGAAATAATTGAGGTTGCAGGTGGTATGAATTGACACTCGTATATTCTACTAACTTAGGCATTGTGTAGGAATGATTATCAACATTTCATTCAGAATCGTTTGTTCAGACCCCCATAATCAGAGGGAAAGTCCTGTTCAAAATTCAATATATTTTATTTACTTCTTGAAGGAAAATCGAGAGCTGTGCTGGAATGTTATTCTAGAGATTGAGTTGCTGCTCTGGTATTACTTTACATATATAATTTTTAGAAGATTTTTGTGTTTCTTACAAACACTTTCCATGCTTCCTTACAGAAACCTTTAGACTTTTGTTCGGTTTTTTCTAGCTAATAAAGATCATTCCATGCAAGTTTCATTATGTGTGTTATACTTAATGTTCTAGGAATATGAACTTCTGTGAGTGTGAGCTAGGCATTTTCTAATATTTTTAATGACTTAGCCTAAGACTACTTAATTATTAATTTTAAGAAAACCCCCTTTTACTTTAAATGTTATTGATAGAAGACGGTAGGTACAGAAAAGGGGGGCTAGTCCAGTCGAAGCTATGTTCCTCCTTTCATTGTAAAATGCAAATTGTGTTTGTCCTTTTTTATTTGCTCTTATCCCTTTCTCCTGTATAGTTCTTTCTTAAATGAAATATCTGTATTTATTATAAACCTAATTTAATTTAATTGATGGGTGAATTATTAGTTTTAGGCAGTAATAAAGTTTAGCTCTCATTGTATCAGTCCTTCAAATACAGCCAACTCTTAATTATTTGAGATATGGAACTGCACATGTTTAGTGAATATACAGAACTGTTGTATGGAGGATTGGCTCAGTTGTATTGCATGAAATAACTTAAGGTCATTAAAGTGCACCCAAGGATGACTTAAAATTTTATCTAAAGAAAATTTCAAGCCTTAGGAGGATGAGTCATATAGTCTATGATGTAATTTTTAGGTACATAATTTTATAAATGAATTTGTTCCTCTTATTCTTTTTTTTATATATAACTCCATAACATACATACCTAAATAAGCAAGTATAAAAATATATATAGTTAATGAATAACTGAAAGTTGGCTGTATTTTCAAAGCATGTGTGCTGTGATGGTACATTTTAACTCTTCTTGACTTCATTTTTTTTTGTGTGTGTGCTTAGCCTAATTGTTGTAACAAAATATACGGAGTCTTCATTTATCATGAAGTTGAAATTGTTTGAGGGAAATTATTATTTTTTAAATGATAGATTTAGTAATCAAGTTTGTCACTCTTCTAGTTAGGTATTGGTTTTTTTCTTTAAAACTCTCTTCATATAAATTCTGTAAGATTATTTTTGGTTTTACCAGAGTCAAAAAGTTTGGTAATTTTATTAAGATGTATGATACTTTGATTCAACTTGGGAGAGGGGTTGTCAAGTTTATATGTAACTGCAAGGTGGCCACAGTAATTGTGGAAAATTAGGGAAATATAAAGTAATTTTGTAAGCTGTGATGATAAATTTTATATTTCGTTGTTTAAGGAGGTGGAACATCTTTATTTCTTATTATTATAATACTGTGTCTAGTTATTTTTGAGTGTATTAAAAAAATGCTTACAACAAGAGGTTTTTTTAGCCTACTTATAATTTTATATACATATATTTTTTCTTTTCTCTGTGGCCACCTTGAATTAACTCAAATAAATTGTTGGCTCATTTCACTCGTGAAATTAAATGGACTCTAGTAATGGTGAGCTAAAATATTGGTTCATTTCTTTATCTTATATGAAAAATTAATCAATTTTTACAATGGGTATTTTCTAGAAAATAAATCCAAAACTTAAAAAAGTCCTTATTTCAAATTCAACTCTTCACTGTCATCAACTTTCAAACTTTGCTAAAGTTCAAGCATGTACGTACATAAAGTACTATACTTTGCCATGAATTAACTAGTTGTTAACTCTTCATGTATAGTAAAACACCTGGTAATTTCTATGGAAACAGATTTTACATGTCACCTCTTCCAGCTGTGGTTAGTCATAAGTTAACATATAAATGTTATTTTATCTCTACCCATTAACAAAATATGTAACTGGTTATGAAACTTGATTGCTTCTAATGGTGTTTGAAAACTGCACAAGATCTTAATTTTTATTTTTCAACATGTATTATTTGATTACTACAAATCTTTTATCAGTAGGTTTGATTATGATTTGATAATATTTTACACCGAAATTAAAGCTTTTCAAAAATAGATAGTAATCAAAGTATTTATAAAATATCAAGATTCTACCTATTAAAAGAAACATTTGTTTGTCTGATGGTTAAACATAAGTTGGTTTGTAGAGGTTTTTCTTAAGACATCTATAGTGGTTTCACAATATTTTCATAATAAATGGTACAGCTTATAATATACATTTGTAATTTCAATATGTAAAACATATGTTTATAAATTATTATTTTTTAATTCATTAGAAAAATAAGCTTATATTCTCTTGTTGATACTCATTAGTACATTTTCCCTTGTGTTCTTCACTTTCTAATTTTAATATATATTTGGTCATGAGGCTTATTTAGTTACATATTTATTTTAAATCTGAAATTGAAACCTATAGAAAAAATTGCCAATAATGTTTTTTATATATATATAAAATTGATCAATTTGATTACTTTTTTAACAAGTAGGGCTTTCATTATAAAAACATCTTTAATGTGTGTTAAGGTAATTTCATTGAAAAACTATTATTTTTTAAAATTACCAAAGACTCAACAGTTTTTCTTCTTTTTTTCCCCCTTGTGTAATTTAATATAAGCACTAAGCTGCCATTACTCAAAAATAAGTAGTTGACATTAAGAGGGGTAGAGAGAACACTGAAAGACACACAAACACATTTTTAAGGACAAGCTTTACTGTCACAGACATCTTCATAAGGTTGAGAGAATAGATTAGTGTATTGAAGGTGACTGCAATATCTGATAGCTTGTGATCTTAGTTGATCATATATATGAAGCTGATGATTTCTGCATGTCAATTACAGACTCTGCCTTAAAATATCAGTGAAGAATGAAAATGACCTTTGATAGTTTAGTGGTTAGAGCATTGGCGTACTAAGCCAATGTTACCATGTTCAATTCTCATGTCCAGGTGTCATTTTTCAATTTAGAAATTATGATATTTACATGTGGCTATAACCTAATAGAGATACTTCACTATAAAATATAATTACTTGGCTATTTAATCCATCAAAATACGTTTTGGTTTATATAGTTAAGACAAATCTGATGAATAATTGCTGATGAAATCTTAATGTATTACAAGTTGTTTAGGAAACGTTAATAGATATGGGAAATAAGTACTTAAAGATTAAAAATTAGGAAAGCCTTGTAAAAACATTCTAAAATATTGTAGGTAGGGTAGCTAACCTATGAGAGTGAATATGTTGAACAGTAATACAAGTGAATAAACTTATTTCCTAATTCCTTCTTCATGCTTTCATTACTTCATTACTTCATTAGTCTTGTTCATATGGTTACGAATCACACCTGTTTTTCACCTATGTTTTAAAATATGAAGGAAAGTGTTTGAAAATTTAAACTACACAAATAATATTGCGAACAGAAATTGTGAGAGAAGTTTACTAGCACTAATCCAGGCTTTTTATATTTTAGTTTTATATGAAGATGGTACATAAAAGATAGATAATTAATCAAATTTTAAAGGCGTATAGAATAAAAATGTAGGCTTCAAAAGTTCACAGTTAAAACACAACAAAACAAATAAGTCATTTTTGGGGCACATCAAACCCTTTCTTCAGCTGTAAAGTGTGTTCCTACATTTTTCTGATGAATATGTTGGCATTGCCCTTTTGTCTACTTTCACTGTTTATTAAAGTTAGCCATGCATCTCTTTGTTTGCTGTATATTGTTTTTGTACAAGTTCTTTCCTTAATCTTCTCCCATACATACACTTATATCATAAGGGAAATGTTTTCCTTATAAGTTGTATATGCTCTCAAAATCATCTTTTGTATAGTTTTATTTAAACTCCGGTTATCACTTGTTTTTTAAGTTTGGTTTGATTTTAAAATTAATAATGCCTTGACAGAATATTTATAGTCTAGCTTAATTTAATTATGACATTAATTTACAAGACTTAAGCATAGGAACTGGGCAGTAGTGTACATTTTTAGTTGTTTTATATTCCTCCCATGAAAACCAAATAGTGATTTTCTTTAATTGGTTTTGGTACCTTCATCCTTGAATAGATTTAACTGTGGGGAAACAACAAAACCCCCCCATAGCTGTAGCTTTGTACCACTTAATAAAATTACATAGTGTAAATTGGAACACCACGCAACCCTTGTACAGACTATTCACTGAGCTAAGGTGTTGTACCAACTTGGTACCTGGTTCTTTGACCAGAATCTGATTATATAAGCTATACAAAATTAATCTCGCTAACTTGGACCAAATCATCTCCTAGCTATTGGCCAAATGAATTTCTAAATTGCTATACTATCTAACAAAAGTGAGGGTAGTAGATCACACAACTTCATCATTATCTTGTTTCCAGACTGTGACTAGGTCATTTTAGTAAAATGCCTTCATCTTCCTCTATCCTTCCACCATTCTTCCTCCTTTATTAAATCACATTCTTTTCCTCTCACTTGCACACCTTATGTTTTCTGCTTCTCCCATCTCTTGCTTGGCCTCCACATGACTTGATGTATGTAAATAAGAGTATTTTCTGTAACCAGCTGATACTACACTTCTTAGGAGATGAGGAAAAAAAGAGTAATAGAATCAAAACCAAAATGTCTTGCATAATAAAAAAAAAGGGGGGGACATAAAACACACCTAACACCAAGATTGACTCCTGACGGGAACTATCTGTTACTGGTCTTGTTTGAACTATGTTTTGTTTTGTCTTAAAATTACTTGGTCATTCCCAAATACATGTTAAAATAATACCAAAGAAAGGAAGAAATGAACCTATAATACATAATCTAGGTCATTTTTTATATAAACGATACTTCTCACCCATAACATCTAAGTTGAATGAGTGTTAGCTGGGGCAATGAGGTAGGTATGACTTATTTCTATTGCTATTAGACACCCTAAAATTCACTTACCTTTTTTATGTCACTTTTTATTAAATATATCTATGTATATTATAACCTGACCCGTATCAAACCTTTGTAGCAGTTAACATTTAAATAAATTTAAATTTCTGTTTAGTGATCATTTTATAGCTTAATCATATTGCTAATGCTTATATTCAGCTTTGATTTTATATTTTTATATATATGTTTTAGAAACAATGTATATCATATGATGTAATTCCACATTTTTAAGGCTGTGTGAATTTTACAGGACTGCTTTGTGTGTTTTTTTAATTTGTATAGCTTTGGCTAGTTAGCCAGATCCAAAGTACACATAAAATTAATATACGTTTTCTTCAGCTGATTCTTAAATAAGTTTTCTATCACTTATTATTAATTACTATGCACTTAATCGGTTTCTGAAAGTAGTTGCTTAAAGCTCTTGCCAGAATATCAGAAACCTGATTCAGGCATTCTCTGGTCATGGCTGCTTTTCAACATTGGGGGCTCCTATTCAGAACTTTTTGAGTTTGTGGGAGACAGAGATGAGGAAGGATGAATTATTTAGTAATATATAAAATAAAATTAAAAAATGGGCCGCTCATATCTATTTTCCAACTCTAGGCCCTCACCTCGTTTGAAACAAAGCCAACTTCAATAGAGTAGAACCTTGATAGTCCAAAGGCATGGTAATCCCAACGCACCTTAAGTAAAATAGTAAAATACAGATGTATGAAATGTAGAAAACAGGAAGCAACACTATTTAAAATTAATATTTCTTTGCAAGCAAAGTATGCAAGCCCAAAGTAACGTCTACAATCGACATGTCACTTATATATCTATTTTCATATATTTTTGGGTCTTTATCCTCCACATTGGTATAAAATAAAATGCATATTTGCTAATTGAACCATCCCCAGTCTCAACAAGTTTGAATTATCAAGGTTCTACTGAATAGTTTATGTTTAGAGAACACTTGTATTGAATATATGTATGCATTAAATATAGGTAGAGGCCCTGATTTGTGGTAAATAAAACCACTGGATTTTGTTAAATAAAAAGTTGGATTTCGATATTAAAAGGGAAAAACCATGATTTTCGCTAAATAGAATTACTTGATTCCGTTAAATAAAAAGTTGAATTTCGGTAAATAAAAGGGTAAAACCCTGATTTTCGGTATAAAAAGTCTTAGGAGGTTTTTTAAGGTAATGATAATAAATTAACTCAAATATCTTAGAAATTACTTGCACCGAATTATTTTATAAGGCAAAAATGTCCATACCCTATATCAACATACTTCATGCCAATCACCAAAGTACAAAGACAACATTGTTTCCAAATTTTCAATTTTCAAGTTAGTGCGCTTATCTGGCATAATGTTGGAATATGCGAAAAATGCACGTTTACTGTCAACATTAGACACTGGAATCCATATTGCTTTTATGCTGTTGATGGCAAACTCTTCATGGTCTTCTTTCAGTCCAAACAATTTGTCCAAAATGTCAACTATTTTACTATTGCCTTGCAAAGCTCTTTCTTGTGTCTGCAGCGCACAGTAGCCTCTTTAAAAAATTGATTTCAGAGCAGGATTTTAAAAATTGTATTTTCCGAGCTGATTGGAAGAGATCAAAATTAACTTGTTTTGTCCCAATCGAGTGAATGTCAAAAAGAGTGCCAATGTTTTCAAAAAATGTTTTGGATGTGTCTGAATGATGGAGTGAATTCAGCTTTATAAGGCACTGCCTTCCTAAAGATTGAAACTGACTTTTGACATTTGCTTGTTTTCGAGTTGGAAGAATTTTCAATTTTTCCTGTGTTTTTTCTCCATAGTTCATGTCAGAAATCAGTTTAAAATTACTTTGTAGCTCTGTCACTTTACCATAGAGCTTATGACTGAAGGCATAGGTAGAACCTTTGAGTATAGTAATTAATTCCACCAATTCAAAACAGTGCTCAATTAAAAATGTTGCTTGGCATTCAATCAACATTAGGGTTACCTTATCATTTGACATATCCTGGAATTACTTAAGTGCTGCTGTCACCTCCTCCAATGTGGAAGAATATTCCACTAGATCCACCAAATATTCACAGAGGTACACCACTGAACAAAACCAAGAGTTAAAACGCGTTAAAACTTGGTTTGGAAATAGTTTAGCAGACTTTTCACCTTTACTGTATTTTTCATTCAGAAATGCTAGATAATTATGTTTTCTCTTTCGAGTGTTCAGGAATACAGCCTTTGCTTTAGCAACACACTCATTCAGCTCTGGCAGCTCTGCTGACCAATAATTTTGAACCCAATTAAGTTTGTGGTCCCAGCACTGTACATGCATAAAATCATCGCTTAAGAGAACTTTCAAAGAAGTCACACATTTTGTCATGTAACTCGCACCATCTGTTACAACACAAACTACATTTTCATAAGGAATCTCATACTCGGTGATGGTGTCCACAAGTGGCAGTGAACATTCTGTTGCTGAAGCGTTCTGCAAAACTTAAACTGCGCCAACAAACAAGCTTTGCTTCGAATCAGCACGTAATGTTTTCAACAAAATAACAAAAAAGTCACTGTCCAACTCTACAAAGAATTGCAACTTGCTGATTTTTTACATTGTCTTTGATATTATTATCCTCTTGACTTTGGTTAACTTCTTATAGTTTCTGCCTTAGGGAGGTCTTCTCCACCTAAAACCGAATTGTAAGCATACTAATTTTTGATAGAACAAATTAATATTAGGCTATGTTGGTTGACAAAGTGTGATAAACATCTTGAAAATAACCCAAATCAAACATTTCTATCTCATCTATTTTTTTGATAAATTAGTAGATAATCAAAATTGTTAAAAAAAAACACTATTTTGTCATTAGGAAAATAAAATCAGAAAAGAATGGAAAATAATTGGCCCTTATTTACTTTTCATTTTTAAATAATAAAGGAAATTTTAAAAAAATCTTCAAAATGGTTACCGTTCACATATTTATCCATCCAACATTGCATAGAAGGATGATCTAGTTTTTCAATAGGAATATTGGCGTCCATAAATGTTTTTGTGGTATCCATAATGAATTCTTTGCAGTCTTCTTTTGAGTTTTTAGACTTTATTAGAGAATTTTCAAGGGTTACTTGTTTTGATGATTCAGAAACATTACTTTTTTTTTCGCTTATGCTTCAAACACGTGTCTTTTCTGAACCAGTCAACGCGTGTGTTGCACAATTTGCACATCATTTTTTTAACTTTATCAAATATATAAAATCCTTCTTTTCCAAACTCACGCTCTCTTTCAAAAATACTTAAAAACAATAATCTTACTAAAGCAACGTTAATATCTAACGACCTGATGGAAGTGACTTCATCAGGAAGCCAAAAATATCAGTGTAGAGAGATCTCACTATAGCTTGGACATGGCGTGGTTTTTCGCTTCTAATTCTTTAAATACTTGCCTTGGGTGCCCAATATGGCCGTTGTAGTAGCCAGTTTTAACACTTTTTAAAGCAAGTCTTTGGTTGAGGAAAATAAACTTTCTTTTGAAAGAAAATTATATTGGTTCAGTTGGTACTATTTTTTTTTTGTTCAAGTCTTATAATGGCTGCTAGTGTCAGCAATGTTTTATAATTTATTCGCGTTTAGATTGAAAAAGTGACCATAATTCGCGTTTAAATGGCCAAATCGTCAATTTCGCGAATAGAATTAATTTTGTTTTATTTCGCGTCAATATTTTCACTCAAAACTGCCACAATGATGTTTAATTATGTTTCTATGGCAATTTTAATGTGCTAAGTAAAAGTTTGTAAAAAAAACAACTCGCGTGAAATATCGATGTCTCTAAATATAGGCCTATATTACAAAACCAAGAAATTTATTTATCACAACATAACTAGAATATTTTTGACAAATGAACATTTTATTGTAATTCACAAGATTATAAAAATCTAAAGATATAAATTAATTAATTTTTATAATGCATGTAAAATGAATTTGAAAGTTTAAAGTTTCACACAGTCCTGATAATGGAAAATAATCTATATGGTTCTTAGAATTTATGTCACTGTACCTTGGTGCTAGTGAGTGCTTCCTTATAATTTAGTTATTTGTTGATAGAATAATTTTCACTAATAAGAAATTGTATAATTCCAATACAGTCAAACTCAATAGTGAACAATTTGTAACTTTCACCATTTTGTATTCATTCATGAATGAAACACTTAAAATAGGATAGACCTACACACTTCAGAAAATTGTAGGCCTCGAAGTTCACAATTAAAACTTGTATAACTTACACTGAAAATGTCATAATTATGTGTTGTTTTTTAATTGTGAACTTCAAGGTCTACAATTTTATGGGTTGTAGGCCCTGACCTTCTATCCTCTTTTTATTGTTTAATTTATTATAGCCGTTTGGCGCCATTTTTTGTTTGTATTCATTTAAGTGAGAGATGATGTCACTGCCAGGGTTTTTCACCACCTAATGTTAACCTATCTTTATTTTTAATTTTAATTTTTGTAAAGTAATATTGTACATTTTTTAAATCTAAGTAAAATAATTAAATACACAATAATTTATTATTTAGAGTTATAAATTCACTTGATTTTTTTTAATCCATCCCTGCATGTATACTTTGTTGAGGTTGTAAGGTAGCAACTTGATGGCTCTGCCCTTGTTGTATCCTATAATTCACATAAGATTGATTGCAACATAGATTGCATAGCTTTTGACCAAGGCTGGGGTTGGAGAAGGCCTTAATTCCATAAATTAACTATTTATTNGGGGGGGGCCTTATGCAGATATATTTTATTGAATTATGGAATATTCAAATGGTTTTATTCAATAAATTAATTTATTATTATAATATAAAATATATATTTTTAAATATAATATATTATGATACATGTTTTTAAATCTATATGTATAAACATGAAAGCCCTGACTGACTCACTCATCATCGTATCTCATGAGCCCCTGGACCTAGAATCTTAACATTTTGCAAAGAGGTCCCTTTCCGTTCATAGGCATCCGATAAGAAGGGATTTTGTGAAATTTAACCCATAAAGGGGTTAAAAGGGGAGTTGAAAAGATAGGCTTTTTCCGAAACCGTCAAAGTAAGAAACATGGAATTCGGCTTGAGGGTTATTTTTCAAAATCAAATAAACAAGTATTTGATGAATTCTCGATATTTGCGTCCTAAGGGGTGAAAACGGGGGTAAAAACTTTATTGATAAGTACACATATCTCTGAAACCATTTAAGATAGAAACTTGAAACCCAGGGAAAATATTCTTCTTAAAAAATAAAGAAATATGTGTTTGATGGTTTTTCAAAAAAATCACCCGAGTGGGGAAGGGGCGAGTTTTTTCGAGTTGAGCTATATCTATGTAACCACTTAAGATAGATATGTGAAACTTGGGGAAAATATTCTTTTTAAACAACAAAGAAATATGTGTTTAACAATATATTTTTTAAAATTATCAAATGGGGATGGGGGGTGTATTCTAGAAACGTGAAACTCGGGAATTACGGTATACTCTTTAAAAAAAATGTTTTTAATGTTCAACGGTTTTTCTAAAAAAAAAATACCTGAACAACTTGTATCTTCTTTAATTGTAGCCAAATGTTACAATTAAAAAAACAGCAATATAACCCAGGTGCTTCGAGATTGCAAACTTATCTTATGAGACTTGTACTATGTCACATTAGGGAGTGGTGGTGGGGGGAATAGAGGTTCTAAGCCATACGCTGCAGGACATTTGCAGCTGTGACAAGCTGATGGGTGGTGTTACTGTCTTGGTGGCAAGGGACTTTAGGCAGACCTTGCCAAAAGTACCCCAGGGGACCGGAGTCGAAGAAGTCAAGGCCTACCTTAAATCATCATACCTATGGCCGAAAATTCAAAAACTGTCATTAAAGAAAAATATGAGAATTCAATTGAAAAGTGATAGCACAGCTGAGGAGTTTGCATACAATTTGCAAGAATTGGGAGACGCCAAGGTGAAGGAGATGGATAGAAAGATAAACTTTTCTTTTAGCATGTGTCAGTTAGTTAAGGATATGAACAGTATAACTACAATCATTTATACCGACCTAAAGAACATAAGACGGAAACCTATGTCATGGTTAAGGGAGAGGGCAATTCTAACTCCTAGAAACGATAAGGATTCTCTTGAAGGTTGGCGCTCCCATCATGTTGCACAATTTGAAGCCCCCAAACCTGTACAATGGAAGCAGACTGCAAGTGAAGGCCCTCCATCGCAACGTCATCGAGGCAACTATCTTCACAGGGTGTGGTTATGAGGAAATTGTATTTATACCACGCACTCCCCTCATTCCTTCAGATTACTCCTTTGAGTTTCTTTAAGAGAGTCCAGTTCCCAGTGAAAGTCTGCTTTACAATTACCATCAACAAGGTTCAGGATCAGACATGTAAGGAAGTGATGGTTGAGTTAAGGGAAGACTGTTTCTCCCATGGCCAGCTCTACATAGCATTCTCCAGGGTGAGCACACCAAAGAGTCTGGTTGTTCAGGCGCATGAGGGAAGGACGGCTAACATTGTATACCAAGAAGTCTTTTCAAAGTAGGTAGCCCCACATGGAATATGACACAAGAGTAAGCAAGGGGGTCTGCGAACCAAAATTCCCTGAACAGATGAAAGTAAGAAAGGGGGCCTGCCAATCAAAACTTCCTGATCCGAACATGACAGAAATATGATTTATGGTCTTTATGGTCACCTCCTTGGGGTGTCTCAAGGGTAACACTAAGATCCATAACAGCTATAACATAATAAATGTTTACCAGTATCACACTATTATATAAATATATATAAAATTGGCTGCTTTATCTGATAGCTCGTGATCTTATTAAAATCACACATTTCTGGCCGACTCTTGCCGCACATTCATCATAAACTTTTCCTTAAAATATGAGTGAAGAATGGCACTGAGCATGGACGATTCCTAGATAGCTCAGTGGTCAGAGCATTGGTGTACTAAGCCAAATGTCCCGGGTTCGATTCCCAAGTCCAGGCATCTCAATTTTTAGAATATGATCTAGATGAAGAATTCTTCACTAAAAAGCATAAATAATAGTTTCGGCTATTTGATTCTTAAAATAGGAAAGTTAAATTTATCAAAATGTTTAGTAATAGATATTTATAATATAGATTGAAAACTCTAAACATTCACAGATCATCACTTTACAAATAGTAAAAATCACATATACTCGCGAATGCAGATTTTTGGCTAGAGATGTTAGGGTAAATTATGTGAATCATGATCACACATTTGTTTTCTTAAGTTAACTTAACTTTAGGTGAATGTTATGTTAAGTTGATAGTGATCCTGTCAGAAGGCTAGGCTTGTAGAAAATTTTAATATATTACTTTTAAAAAAAAAGTTGGGTCATATCTACTATATTGCTTTCAGAATCTATAATATTATGTTAAAATTTCGATAACTATAATGAAACAAGTTAGCTGAAAACTGTATATTTGTTTGAATGATGTACTTTGTGTATAATTTTTACAATCAAAAGATAATTTAGGTTATAGGCTTGTAGGAAGCATGGTATCTATAAATCCTGATTTTAGTAGGAATCCCAATCTCTAAGGCTTTATTTCGTACCAGAAAACTATCACATATTGATATTTTGGTAGAATAAACGGCTATCTAGACCGGAAGTAGAAATTCCCTTCTGTAGGGTCGTTTATCCTAGCTACACACTACAATAGGGTAGGATTCTGGTACGCGATAAATCCTTCCAAACGATCTTCCTTCAAAAATCATAGTATATATTAGCATCCATCAACTTATTTAAAGAAAAAATTCATCAGTTTCGAACTTTGTTATGCTCTTCAAAGATCTTACTAACAAATTTATTTCGTTTAACTAATCACACAATGTTGTATCTCATATATTAAATATAATTGGTGAACGATGTCAAAATGTCACTTTGTCTTGTATATGGTGAACGATGTCAAAATATCACTTTGTCTTGTATGGGTGTAAGAGAGAAGGAGATACCCGAAAATTTCCTTCTCTCTAACATAATGGTAGGCAGCCGGCAGCCTGAAAATTTCAGCTATATATGTCCATCCAGTTATATAATAGAGGTCAATCAGTTATACAGAGATCAATGCATAACCTTGTGTATAAGAACTCATAAAGATAACCAAATAAATATTAAAATTTGGAATATTTCATTGGGAGTTGGAGAGATGGGGGGATGGATGGGAATGGGGAGTTCAACATTTCCAAAACAAATACATTCAATTACCTCTCTGTGTGGTTAAGAACTTAAATTCGTTAAGCAGGTATGGGAACCAAAACAAATAAACATTTAAATAATAATAGTTATTATTATTATTTAAGATGGCATCCTGGTAAATAGCGGTAATGGACTATAATAAAAAAAACCTTTTGAGATGAAATATAAAAAAAAAATTCAGATAGATAGAGATAAATCAAACTCCAAAGAACCAAAATAATATTAGACTCTAAATTTCTCAAAGTGAGTTTAGAAAAGGGGATTGGGTAATGGGGAGGTTCTAAATCTACAAAACAAATAGAAACAACATCTCAATGTAATGTGGAATAAAATTGAGATTTGGCAGGCTAGTAAATGCACAATTCCAAATAACTATTGAGTCTGAACATTTAAAATGGAACTCCAGGAAATTAAGGTGGGAGGGAAGAATATATAAAAAAAGTTTTATATATAGTAGAAAATTGTAATTTGTTTGGCAGATAGAAGTACAATTAATGGATAACGAAATAAGTCTTAAAACTATAAGTGTTTAAATGGGAGTTAGAGAAATAAGGATTGGGGGGGAAAGGGGAAAAATTTCAAAAACTATTAGAAACTATTACTAACAGACCAATTCGTTTGATAAGCTAAGGCGCTTACTAGAATGATTCTTTCAAATTAATTCATTTATAAATAGTAAATTTAAACTATTAATTTTCTTTTAATGTTCATTGCAATAATGTCTACACATAAAATAACCATTGTTATCGTGCTTGCAGTTGTGCCATAAACGTAGTTATTTTTTCAGCTATTTAAATTTAGTTTTGTTTATTTGATATTAAATGTAAACTATTTATTTTCGTGTTCATTTCAACAATGTCTCCGCATAAGCGAATAAATATTGATTAAAAGACTGCAAATATTTAAAAAATATTTTTTTGTTCCTTCTTAAAGGTAATGTGTGGCTTAATTGACATACAGACAAAGTTATCACCTTATACGTGTCTGAAAGTGTGTTTTTGGTAACTTAGATAAGGGTTTCTCAAACTGCAAGGCTGAGGGAATTTCAGGTAAGGCGCAGCATTGTTTTATCTGTGAACCAATTGTCCACTTCCTTTGACTTTCTAAATTCTGTTTGACTGTAAAAAATTAATATTCTGTTTGACTTATGAAGTTATAGAATTAATGTTGATCGTTGCATCTACATACATTTGTATGAAAGTAATTTCTCAACAAGTATTATCATTTGAGCTCAATCGACACTTGAGGGGTTTGGTGCAACGAATAAATATAGGTCTGAGAGAGGGGTAATTTCAAAGTTCTCAGCAGGCTGTGAAGGGGGAAAATATACGTTTTTAAATTAAAATTACACATAGAAAACTAAATATCTCATTAAAGTTGATAGCCTTTGTTAAATAATCTTTTAATGAAAAAGGGAGTGGGGGTTTAGTATATAAGTTTCGTTCCCAATAAAAAGTTTAAATACCTACATTATAGCTCAATAATCTGCAGCTATCACTGCAACGACCCACTAGTATATTATGCCTTGGTAAGGAGTGTCTTAACTGCATTGAGCTCTATTGTTATATCTAATATTACTGACCCAACAATTTGGTTCAATATTTAAATCTGCGATACAAGAACCTGGTTCTTTTGAAAAATTGAGGAAATAAACAATTTAGAGAAACGTTACTTTAAATTAAAATTTTACTCTAAGCTATCCCTGTGAGATCTCCAAATTTGAGTGCTAAAGTTTCTATATTTGAAACTGTGTCGCGAGCACACTTGGTGGGGATTGAAGTAATAGGTGCCTATGACAAACCTACCTTGATGTGGAAATTGAGATAAAATTAACTTTGAATTTACATTACACATAAAAAAAGTCCTCTAAAATTGCCAGACTTAACGAGCTACATTTGAAATTGTGTTATAAGCACACTAAATGGGGATTATAATAATAGCTGCCTACTCAAACCTACATAGTTTAGAAACCGGGTTCTTCTGAAAATTAACTTTGAATTTACATCACATATGGACTTATCACTCTAAAATCACTAAGTTTAAGGTGCCACAGTTTCTATGTTTGATATTGTGAGACAAGCACACTTGATTGGTATTGTAATACTTGATCGCTACATCAATCCTACATATATATGGAACCAGGGTCCTAAGGAAATTTTTTAAAGATCAACTTTGAATTTACATCACTTACACATAAAAATAGCATTATAGATCACGATTTTTAAGGTGCCAAAGTGTTCATATTACAAATTGTGACACGAATTAATTTTTTCATATTTTCCAGAAAAACCAGGATCCAAATATATGAAGGATTGTTGTAGAAACCTATTAATACAATTCCCATCAGTTGTGCTCGTGCCTCAATTTCAAATATTTAAACTGTGGTACCTTGAATTTGACACTCGTAGAGGGATAGTTAAATGTGTAATGTAAATTTAAAGTTAATTTTTCAAAATTTTTAGAAGAACCGGGCTTCAAATCTATGATGACTATGAGACTTTATAGAACTATACATGTACTCTAGCTCTATCTATGATTCTTTTTAGAACTAAGCTCGTGTCTAGTTTAAAATGTTTTAGTATGTTGGCGTATTGTGTGTGTGGAGTTTTTCAGCTCACTGAATATCTACAAAAATGACAAATAAATAAACAGAAGTAAAGACTTGAAGGTAAATGCTTGGTGTTGCTATTTTATTGGTTCCATACTACGTAATTTGACAAAAGAGTTAAAAGGCATAAAAGAGACTACAGAACAGGCTATATTTAATAATTCAAAATAGTACTGTTCAGATCTTTGACATTAATTTTGTAATCAAAAACCTCTTTGACAAAATTATATACAGATATGGTCTCTAGTGTGATCTGAGGGCAGGGCGGGATTCTTAATTTTTTTCTTTGTTAAATCAGAAATTCTTAGAAAACCCACATAAGTTAGTTGGTATTTTAAAGCATGAATCCCATTGATAGTTACCTAATCAAGGTTATTATTTATTCAAACAGAAAGGTTAGGTTAAGCTATGTTGGTTAGTTTTATTCAAAACAGTAATATTTTGTGTCAAAATATATTATGACATGCTAAAATATTGCCTATGAAGTTTAGATGTTTGGAAATCTGCTCATGTGCAGTGTATTTGCTTAAAATAGTTTTGTTGGAGGGTGTTCAAAGTATTTTTATTAATTATAATAAAACAATGGTTAATCATTTACAAAATTCAGCTATGTTACTTAAAAAAAGAAAAATGTAGTACTTAAGGATGCTTTATGCATATTAATAAATTGGGCCTATGTAAAATCACCATTGGGCTGTTGTAGGAAAGTTTGAATAATCCAAGGAACGGCTTATGGCGGAACATTAACATTAGGTGAGTTTTAGAATATACTATTTTATGGTTTGGAATTTTTTGAGAAGGTTTGATTTGTTATAATTGGAAACCTTAGGCTCTTGTTTATATAGCTGCCTGAAAAAAAATGTTAACACTGACAAAAATAATCCCACCTTCACTCAATACTACCCTCAAAATATTCCTATGTATCTGGAAGGTGGGAGGAAACCCCACAAAGAAATATATTATGCCTATTTAAAAATGTTTCAACTTAGACTTATAATAATTTTACTCTAGAGGTTTATTATGCTTACACCTTTTAGAAAAAAAATTTATCATGAAAATATTTTTACCATAGAGCATTAATAACTACAGTAAAAACATTAAAACATTTGACAAATTGATAAAATAGTGATTGGCTTCATCTGATAACATAATTAGTATTTGCCTACTCCACGATATATATATTTTTAAAAATTATATTCTTCAACAGTGTTGAAACACTTTGACCTCTGAACTAGCATAGAAGTCAATCCACATTTAAACATAGCCATATAATATTCATAAACTAGACTAAATCCAAACACCTCTTATTTTTTTATTAAAATCTATATCATATATATTCACATGGGTGGAACGACAAAGCTCAACTAAGTAAGATTACAACACGCTTACAGTAGGGGCAACTTAATAAACCAGCCTATAGTCATTAAATCACATGGCCAAGTCAAAATACTATAGTAATACCCAAAAACAAACATTTAATTTCATTAATATAATTTTAATATAATGTATATATTAAAATCTATATCATATATGTTCATGTGAGTGGAACACTGAAGCTCAACTAAGTAAAATGGTTACAGTAGGGGCAACTTAATAAACTAGCATGTAGTCATTAAATCACATGGCCAAGTCAAAATTCTATAGTAATACATGAAAACAAACATTTAATTTCATTAATATAATTGGTTTTAAGATAGTCCTATAGGTCTGTATGTTCAGAATTATAAACTAACTCTAAACTCTAATCTTTTATGTTTAGAACAATGAAAGTTTTGGTGGTGTTGGTATGGGTACTAAAAACTATATTGTTAAGTATTCAATACATTAATATTTGATGTTAAAAAGTAATACTTTCAATTAATAAATATATTTATTTTGTTTAATTTCAGGATCTCACAATGGCTGCCTTGGACGAAACTCAAAATGGCATGTTAGTCACATTCTACAGTGCTTTGTCCTGTATTTATTTCCCAATCATCATCAGTATCCTCTACTTCACTGATTATTTGTATATAATAGGAAATAACTCTTTCCTTCCAATTCTTTGTTTATTTGCTGTTGCAGAGTGTATTAAATATCTAGTTGGAAATTATCGTTTTGTGCGAAAAGACCTACCGATTGGCAGACGACAAGACGATAGACATGGGAAGAAAGGGAGTATAAGGAATCGAGTACGTGAGTTTTTCAAGAGTGGAGCAACGTTGGTGGCAATGTCGGCTGTGTATTTCTGCATTGCCATTTTGTTTGGCGCTGAGGCATTTAGCAAGCACGAAGAAACATACATGCTAAGCTTGCTGTTGTGCGTCTTAACAATATTTCCAGCATGCTTGAACGTAGGTGCACACTCTGTCCTCAGTTTGCTGTTGGGTATACGGCCAACACCAGACCTCTTGGGGGTTATGTTGGTGCGCAATATGCAGTTCACGTTGTTTGGTACATGGCTGGGTGCATTTGTTATCCCTTTGGATTGGGACCGGCCATGGCAAGCATGGCCCGTGCCATGCTCGGTAGGAGCTCTTCTTGGACACACAGCATCCAACCTTATTATGCTTATCACCATGGTACCCAAATTGTCAACAACTTACTCTAGAGACATAAAACTTGGCAGAAAAGACTGGTGATTTTAATTGCAGCCATTCTTCTTATTTAAAATAATAAACTTGAAATGACAAACATTAAGTCTGAAAAAAAATTAATTTATTCAAAATACTTTGTGATTAAAGTAGATTGGCTAAAATAATGAAAGCTAGAAAAAGTCTACTCTTATTAAATTCTTTAAGATCAAAATATTTTATTTGTTCTTTGATTCCTATTTTATATTTAACAATGAAACTACCCTATCTTACTCTATTTTCACAAAATTGTCATCCATGAGTTATTTTTTGGAAATGTCACTTGTTGCTATAGCAATTTAACATTTATTTATTTAGATCTAGGACCATTTACTGTGCCAATATTGGTAGTCATGTTTGTCATGATAACATTTTGTTCTAATGCCTTCTGCTATGCTTCCTTTTTGATAAGTTCATATTCATTTTTGGTTGATAAAGTGTTTGAATCTAGTTGAGTTGTAATGTTCGCTAAGCACAAAGACTAAGTATTTCATAAACCTGTGGTAGCAAGCACATTTTCAGTTTATAGGTTATGTTTTAACTAAACCAACCTCCGTAATATCGGCGTGCATCAAGAATTGACCTAAACTTTAACCTATAGACAGCCATGTCAAACTCATTGTATTACAGGCCAGATAATAAAAGTTGCATTATGTTGAGGGCTGCATTTATAAATAAGTAAGATAAGACTTTTTTAGGATTATTTTAAATACTTTATGCTGTCTGATAAGTTAAATGATATTTTTATGTTCACATCCTACATAAATCTAAATGGTATGCTTAAAATTAAAATTATTCTTTTAGTTATAAAGTCACGCTGCCCACAACCTATGATGCCACGTGTTAGCAGCAAGTTGCCTGATTGTTTTTACCATGATACCACGGACAAAGTTAACGTTAGCCATCTAGTTAAAGTTTAATATTGCATGTGAGTGCATTATACCTATATACACATTATATAATAGTCAACTATTTATCAAAGGACTTTTGTGGTAAAAAAAGTCTCTAAAAAGTCACTAATTTTTGTTTCTCCAACTCAATAGACACCCTGATAATATGTTATATTCATACATAATCAAACATCAAAAAGATAAAATAAAAATTAAACATAAAATCATACATTCTTAATTGTTAGGCCTACACACTATATTATTTTTAGTGGACCCTTGGTATCATTTTCCTAACAGAAAATCATCAAAATCTGGTATTTTAATGTCTTTTGCTGACCTAATTTTCAAAATCTAGGATAGATGCTGGTCAGTTAATCTTCACCTCTTGGAAGTTTTTGTTTCATGAAATAAAACATAAATATGTGCTCCTGGACATATACTCCATTCACGGTAGGAATTACTCTCTGAAACGTCTTTTTTCCTACCAATATCCTACTATATAATATATTTCTGGTAGGGAAAAAAGGCCTTTCAGAAAATAATTCCTACGGTGAATGGACTTTAGCTAGTATACACATGTAGCAAAAGATAGCACTCAGGGAAACTGATCTGTAGATTAATAGTTGTAAAAACCTGGAATTCCAACTTAGTCTTCACTTAAATACAACAATATTTTAGTTCCCATTTATCTTAAAAACAAAGATGTTTTTCTTTAATAGATCTTGTTTTATTCATACTGTTTATCATAATATACTGGTTTAACTAAAGACAAATAAAACACAAAATTCACAGACTACAATTCTCCTCATACATGCTGATCATTCAACTAACACGGATTTTGTCACTATGGTACAATATTAAAAGAAGCAGGAAATGAAATATTGGTGTAGTGATCACTGCACACTCTTGATTGCAGAAGCTGCCACGACTGTGTCATTAACAAAATATCAGTAGGTGGTAATATGGTGGTCAAGTATGTGGCCAGTAACAGACCCAAGATGGGATTTCATATTCATAACCTTTGCTCTCATGTTTTTATAAAAAATATTTGCTATAGAGCCATTACTTGGAGTGTCAGCCTTATCTGTATAGAGGAAGATAAGGCTACTGGCTTAAAGAGAGAGACAGAAATTACAATACAATAACATCACATAGGTAGGGATTCTCAATAGTGTATCCGAACCATAAATGCCTCTAAATGAAATGTCAAATGTGTATGACTGTTGAAAGTTGTCAGTCAATAATTCCAGTGACAAATATTAATTTGATTTATATAATTTTTTTAATTTTAATTTTTAATGGTTAGAGTGCCTGCTCTAAAAGATATATACTACAAAGAGCCATATTGGTCACCATGAATTATGAAGAAAAATATTGCATTCCTTTATTTAATGGTTCCAACTTGTATATAACGAAAACCCGTGAAAATGAACCAAATATTTCCGTCCCGTTACATTTACTATGTGAAACAGCCTGTATAAAACTGAAACCTCCTTAACGTGGAAACGGAATTTTACAACAAGGGAAATGTCGACTCGCTAAGAAAATAACCGCTAGAAATGCTGCAGCATGACAGATTCGTCCTGAGACTGTTCGTAAATGCCTTCAAAAGCAGGCTTTTGAAATATTGAGAAGGCTGATGATGTTGAGGACAGCCAACCCCTACAAAAACTTGTTGCCCTGTTGAGAAGAGGACACCTGGACATCAATGCTAAGGCTGTTCTTTCTTTTGACAAGCATCTCCGCACCGAAGTGTAGAGTGTGACGTCACACTCTACATATTACCCGCCTGGTTGAACTGTGAACCCGCCGTGTTGACGATAGAGGGCAGGTCAGTTACTGTGTTTCCTCTAACGTCCGCGCGGGTGTAACGGGAGTTCAACCCTCCCCCCTATTGTTTTTAAAATAGCACTATCAACTCAGACTGGACCCATTACTGTCAGAACAGTTGCCTCAGTTCTATCAAGGGACACAGTCCTGCTCAAGATTGCAGTGTACTATCATTCAATGTAATGTAACTCGTACTTCAGGTGTTGCTGAACTGTTCAGGATGTTAAGTGTGAAATAAAAATAATGAAACAAACAAGTACTGGTTTTGTTGAAGTTCCACGAATTAAACTAAAAGAGGTTTTAAAAAGAGGTTTCAGAAGAAAGGGTTGAAAAAGCAGCGGATCTGGTACAGAGTGACCCAGCTGACCAAGAAAATTATAGTGTAAACATTGATGAAGAGAGTTACAGCAGACAAACTATGGAGTATTTGAAGATCAAGACCTATTATGAGTCTGTGTGTGCAGTGAGTGAGTACTTTGAGGAATTTGCTGTATTCAAAAACTTTCCGAAGCTAATAGCGTTACTGCAGGAAGCTATGGAGGAGATTCAGAAGGCTGTTATCCAGAAGACACAAAACAGCCTACTTTGATGGACATGTGGCAGAACTAGGTTGGAACTAAAGGACTACTGTACATGATAATGAAGAAATGTACTAATGACTTTTGTTTATAATCTATATTATATTTTTACTGGATATAAAATTGTCTACCCCAGTTAATTATAATTTTGTACTACTGCAGCATTAAAAAAAAAAAAAAACTTAATTCACCTGTATAAAACAAAAACCTGCCAAAACGAAATTTTGTTTGGGTCCCATTGAGTTCCGTTTTAGACAGGTTTTACTGTATATCTTTTAAACCCAAGATTGTGTTGTGTTGACCACTAGGCTAAATCTAAAGTTTTAAGATTTTCTATAGTATTCGATAAAACTTTGTGAAGTGTAAATACAAAAATTAGCCAGTATTTATCAGTGTTCAATAAATAAATACTAGGCAAAAACTTCAAGTGATTAGCTCATACCCACACGTGAAACCAAGATATTTGAATGGTTATGTGGCATTAGCTCTGAATGTAGAAAGCTCTCTCGATGATTTTCCTAAAGATTTCTCTGATGAGAGGAACTGGCGACTAGCTGCAGAAGAGGAAATGAATTCCCTCATGATAAATGACACCTGAATCAACTCCACTACTCACCTGGTAGGAAGGCCATGTCCTATCACAGGGTTTTCAGCATCAAGGGAGATAAGAATGGAAATAAGCATTGTTATAAGGCATGGCTGGGTAAAAGGTTTCAACTACACTGAGACCTATGCCTATGTAGGACGTATGACTACTGTGAGAACAATGATAGTCATCAAATGAGAAGATTTACATGCATTGTACATATGTAGATGTAAAGAACACATTTTTTCCACAGAAACTTATCCAGGGAAGTCTAAATGCTGAAACCCCCTGGTTTTTCATTTTTTTTAAACTCAAGAAACCATTATATGGTCCCAAGAAGGCACCCATAAGTTGGAAAAAGTGCCTTGCCACTTTACTTGGATCACTTTGTTTTAAACCATTCCAGAATGACCTATGTCTGTACCTATAAGTCGTTCATGAGCTAAGTTTACCTAGATGACAGCTCAAAATGTTACTAGAAGTAATCCCTAATATATCACTACGCCAACATCTGACATCTATCACTTTGGATGACTGATCATGAAAACAGATGGTAATATATTAATGTGATAGTTAACCACAGTAATTTAGGTCAATATTATTTATATATTTATTTACGGTCGGACACAAAGTTTATTTATAGTTTTATTCCCCTTAAAAAAATATTAACACTTTCACAAAAACTCCAACGAACATTGCTTCAAGATGGCGACTGACGAATTTAAACCATGTGGTTGAACACAACAGTAAACAAGTGTCTTACAATGATGCAGACACGCAGTTGATGAAAATATTTTATTCAGTTAAATATTTCAAAATATGATAAAATAATCATAAAATCATTTATTGTATGTAAAAAAATGACAATTTTCTCTTTTCCAAGTAAATATGATGCCTGTATTAAAAGGTATTGATGTGTGCACTATATTACACAAAATCAATAACGTTCCAAAATGAAAAATAAGTACTTTTAATTATGTTTAAAATATTGTTTTGAGTTGGATAAAAAGAAATTATTTAAAAATATGAAATACTATAAGAAAACTTGAGTTTAAATTATTTTAAATGTAATATATAACAGGTAATTAAAGATCTTTACATTTATAACAAAACTGTGATCTTTTATAAGTGTTGGCAACCCAAAACCTAAACATATAATTTTCGAACTGTCATCCAGGTAAAAATCTATTGTGAACGGTATATACATGTTTTTGGTGATACCATGGTCTGCCTCATCTTTGTCGGTGATTTGACCATCAGCATTACTCATGTACAGCCTCTCGGCAAGATCAAAGCAGCAGATATTTCATGTCGAATCTAGCACAGGCTAGATTTGACATACAAGATCTAGATAATTAACACTTTTTATTGGAATGAAACTTGAATAAAAATTGATGGTATTTAGACCTATGTAAGTCAACTGTCTTAAATCAAAAAAACTTTTATGCATATTCAACATGTAAAATTGCAAAATCACTGAAACACCAATGGACCCTAAACCCCCTATTGATGATGGAGGATCAACTTATTTAGTTGTATAAAGCTGTATAGAAAGCTTATAGGCAGTTTGATGCACTTAATGTTATACACCAGACCTGCCCGAGTTTTTGTCAATTATTTCAGCAGGTTTCAAAGTTGTGCAACCAACACTCACTAGGAGCCTCAAACGTGTATTCTTCACTCTTTACAAGGAACTTTACAACTAGCTTTCCAATTTCTTAAAGAAGACAGAACACCCCTAATATATCATATGCAGATTAGGTTAACAGTGTCAGTCGCAAGTCAAAATCCGGATTTCCTCTGAAACTGGTTCAACTGCATCCTAGAGCCTAGACAACTAGAAAGCAGCCTATTTATTGCCTTGGTATCTGAGACAAAATTTCTTTCTTTCTAATGCCTGTGGCTACACAATCTACTACTATAACTGGGAACTAACCCCAAAGTGATCACCATTTATGAGGACACCTAGTCTGCCATCAAGTTTCTTGAGAAGTGGGAACACAAAAGATTGAAACACATAGATTTAAGTAAAATTTTGTACGGGAATTAGTGTGTGATAAAGTTGTAAAAATTGAATATATCCTGAGTGAATTTCATATTACTTGCATTTCACCCAAAAGTTAAAATTTTAAACAATTATGTAAATGGCTTGGATTGAATTAATCATAAAATAGTTCAAGATATTTTAGATCAATATTTTGTATTCCTAAGTATCTTAAATGAGGCAAAGTGTTGGAATAGCAATTTAACATTTATACATTTAGATCTAGACACATTATCTGTGCCAATGTTGAGAAATTCATTTTTGTCACCATGACATATCTTTTCTTTTCTGCAATGCTTATTTTTGAGTTCATATTCATTTTTAGTTAGTCAAGTGTTTGAATCCAGTTTAATTGTAATGTATGCTAACACAAAGACTAAGTATTCCATGAACTTAGCATGTTTTCTTCACTTCGATAAAATGAATGTTTGATTATTTTATGACATGTGTAAATCATTATTGGCCCATATTGTATGAAGTTGTAGAATTAAAATAATTGCAAAGTATTAATCTTAATTCTAAAACCTTATCTGCAAAAACATGGTGTCTACTAAACTTGACCAATTAAATCCCTGACCTTTTCCCCGATTTCCCCTGATCATTTCCTAAAATTCCCGAATAAAAAAGTATGTCACATCCTTCTAAATCGCCGCCCCCCTCCCCCCTCGTGTTTCTATTAATCTTTTTTTTATAATAATAATTTAATAAGTTTTAAAATTTGAATTAAAAGTGTTTACTAGAAATTAAAAATATATTATACAGCTACAAACAAAAAAATGACATAATTTACTGATAATTGTATTTCATTTTTTGAGTAAAATATCATTTTCCCGGATTTTTATTGTGATTTACCGAATTCCCGCCTTATTCCCGTTTTTTCCCGATCACTTCAAATTCCCGTTTTCCCGGATGGTAGACACCCTGAAAAAGATATTAAACTAAAAATGTTTCAAAAGCCTATTTGAATAAATACTTGTAAATAAAGAAAACTTTAAAAAAAGACCTCAGCTGGTTTTATTTTTTTATGAGTATTTAGTAACAATAACAATGTTGTTATACCATTGGTATTAAGTTGTAGGTGTAGAACTGCTTTATCCAAAATGATTAAGGTGCAAAACGGGTAGTAAATAAAAAACATGGATATGGGTAGACTTATATTTGATCGGAAAAACCTAGTGACAATATCAATTAAAATGTTAAGCCTCTTCCCTGGAAACATTTATTGTGGATTCACATGTTCACCGTAAAACTAGTGCAGAACAAACTCGGTCTTGTGACGAGCTCTAAACCAATCACAATATTTCAACTTAATTGGTGCAAGCTGTTCTACTGAAGTTAAACTATTCTCAACTTTGTCTGCTCTGCTCGAGATGTTAGGCAGAGGAGAACCAACCATCTCAAATTAGTGCACATGCGCATTTGTCAACGCATGCACTCTACAGCAGACAACTTTGTTAGCCGTTGTTAGATTTGAAATAATAACCCGTTAATGTAAAATGTGTTTTATGATGTATTAGATTGTACCACGACACAGCATTATAATTTGTCAACATCAATAGAAAGAATGATCTAAAATGTAGGTTTATCCACTAGAAAATAAAATATGTTAATATTCAGCCGTTTTAAAACATTGCAATGCATCATGGGTCAACTTAAAATGTGTGAATTAATGCGCAGATTCTTTCTATTTTCCGGCGAACGTGTAGATCAAGCTTTAGTTTGTTTATGGACATCTGCATAGTTTGGAATTGATACTAGAATATTGTGTGTTATTTGTTGAGTCTGAAATTATTAACATTCTAGTTTGATATATTATCACAAGAATCAGTTGGAAGGTACCAGTAATGGTTAAAATTAGCCAAATGTTTAGTCCTCTAATGGAAGTTAGTAATAATTATTCCCTCCACCCTTTCCCCTGTGCATAAACCCGTTTTTATTGTTTTGCAAAATTACTTTATTTGGGATTATTAACCCTTTGGTGAGTATAGTTTTAATATAGTACAATATCCCTGTGGAGTGAGGATTTTGGTGAAAATTAAATATATTTTTATTTTTGCATATTAATTTTAAAATTATGTATTGCAGTTTCCAAAGTAGTTATAGAATTTAAAAAAATAATATCTAGGAAAAATTTCACCATTTCAAATACAATTCAGAGAGTTTAAAAATTTGTTTTTGTGTGAAATGTGGTGGAGCATGAATGGATGCAAAGCCCTACATCACATTCCACACACATCCAAATAGTGTCTTTCCGCTTTGGCTGTGAAAATTGGCATTATTTTGCCACCGAAATGTGTCATGCATTGTTGGCTGAACATCTGCTGTCACCTGTATTTGTGTCATATTGTTATCGGCATCAACTTCATGTTCAGGTTCCCGCTCAGATGAACTAGATGAAACTCCGTCATCACTGTCATTTATGTCACTCATATCACTCGCGGATTCCCAATTTGAAATTATTTCATTCAACTCTTTTTCTGTGAGCATTCATCTTTTGCGCGAAGATGCCATGATAAATACAACAATATAAAACTATAATAAGATTATACACATTCGAGCGTGGCAACTACCTTTTTATTTATAAATCTGTGAGTTTCCTCCATAAATAAAACAATAATATAAACTAAGGTATAAACTTGAATGTTCATGTGCAGCCACTAACTTTATAAACAATGACACAGCAAAAAAAACTGTCACAAATAAATCATGTGAAAACACAACTTCTAAAATAAACTTCGATTTAGTCAACCAGGTGTTTATGATAAGAAGAACGTCCCCCGTTTTGTGTAAAGGTCAGTAGAGCCATCTATTAGCAAATATATAAACTAGTAAATGTCTAAAAATAGTTTCTTTAACATAACATAGATAGCAGCAGAGCATTAACATGGCTGAACGTTTATTTACGGCCATACTAATTTAGACAAACATGAAAACGTATATTTACGTGCATACTCCTAGGAAGCCATAACAAAATGAACGTAAATATACGTTCATACTCACCAAAGGGTTAAGGATCTATTCAATTTTTAATGTAATTAAAATTGATTAATAATGATTACATGAACAATCTAAAAACTTTATTTGGTGTATATATTATATTTTACACTTTTTAATCAACTAATTAATTTGGTTTTTTATGTAACAAAGATCTAAAATTTGACTGGAGAAGTGTAATGTGTCATTTCAAACATAGAAAAACTCGCGTCAATGGCCAATTGGTCTCACTGTTTGACTGGCCCAGTGATGACGGGGTGGGGACTCAGGGTTCAAATTCCGGTGGTAATTATAATGTATGCATATAATCTGAACAGGTAGCAAGACGCGGCGATAAAAAGATAAACACCAACAATAAGAATATATACAAAGTTCAACATTCTCTTTTTTCATGTCTAAATGGTCTGCAAAGTGGAAACAGCGCTCGAGGTATTCTGTAATAGGGTTGTTGTTGCCTATTGTAAGAGAACGTTCTTCCAAGAAATAGGAAGTGGATGGCACAAAGGGTAGATGAGTGAATAAAAGTTTTCTCACCATTAACCAGGCTAGAATATAGTGTGTTTGAGTGAAACATTTAACTGCTACCTTAAAAATAAAAACACACGACTGCGAATCCTCATGATGTGTATGACTGTTGCATGACCAGAAACTTTGCGTGTGGGTTGCGCTATCTAGACGGCATATTGTTGGCCCCTTTATTCTTTGAAGAAACAGTGAACAGTGACAGCTCTACAGTTTCATCGTCCAACTCGAAGAAGTCACCTACTCTTGGTTTCAACAAGATGGTGCTACTGTGCACACATCTAACAACTCTATGAAACTTTTGAATGAGATTTTCAGAGAAAGGGTCATGTCTAAAAATTTATGAACCCCTCGCTCACAGAATCTTATTCCCAGACTTTTTATGTGGGGAGCAGCAAAATCAGCACATCATGATCGCCCCTGCATGCTTAATAACTTATAAATTGCATACACAAGAAACATCTCTCAAACATTACAAGTGCCGCATTCTGTAGCCTATGTGCACAGCAACCTTCTGAACACACTGTAATATATGTGATAATTATTCATGGATCATGCTAAATATACAAATCTCAACAATTACACTTGTTAATCACATTTAAATAGCAATAGCTTCCAGTGTATACGCGTGTCCAGCTTTCTACTTCAGTATGTGGGTGCTATAAAACACCTGGAGGTCTCCAGAGAAGTGAAGTGAAGTTTACTATGAATTTGTTATTTATTTACATTCACACATTTATAGTAGATAAGTATATTCTGTGTATTTTAGAGAAAAAAAAATCAGAAAATTAATGTGTTGCATTCAATTTAAAAAAATCTCTTTAATGTCAAGGTTAGTGGCTGTCTTAAAATGTTCAACACACACAAAACACTAATAATTGTGCTTAAAAAACACTAAATTGTTTCAAGGGCCTACAGAATAATCCATCTAAAATAAAATCTCACCTCCTTCACTTAAAAATAAATAATACAGCAATGTACAAATAAATTAAATATGTACAACCTGAAGAGGTAGTGAGATGCAGAGACAATTTTTTTTTTCCGAGTTCTATGATACAATTCAGTATTAGTACTTGCCACCCACAATGTAAAACTAGTACACTCAATAAAACAGGATGAGGGTGAATTTAATAGAAATTTGCCCGAAGAATGGATAATCATGTGTTAAAGATCAAACACTGTCTACTGAGTAAGCAATATTGCCCTAAAAGGTAATGGTTTCTAACACCACCCTCTTCCATGAGATAAATATTAACATAGAAAACCAATCAAAAAATCCACTAGCATCAGTGTGTTGGGATGATGGAAAAGGTGCTAAATCATGTTTTAAATACCTTCAAGAATGACACTTTAGACGCAATGAACGCAGGTAAGGTTTTATGTGAAAAAATAAATGTGCCTAAGGCTGTCAGTTATGTGTTTTTAAAAATCTAAATAAAGATACAAAACTAAAAGTTAAAAAACATTTCTTGTATATTCTATTTTTTTTAAAAATTGACAAAACATTTCACATTACCCTCTCTAGCGTGTATGATGTCTTTGTCAGCCACTTGTGAAGTGAGTGAGACGTAATCAATAATTTGTAATGCATTTACAGGCTTGAACCATTTCACTAGAAAACCCTATGGAAGGGTTTCATTAAATGATAAACCACACTTCAGAAGTTAATGATCTCTCTAGTGATGAGCATGAATAATGGTAATCATAATACTCACAAATATACTGTTAGTAAATAATTTCCAACAGTTGTATTTAAAATAACCCAACATTTATTATAATGATTATTGTATAACTTTTATCAAAACATATTATATAACAGATTACAAATCCACATTTTAATTTTTTACAGTCTTAAGATAATTTACATAATATATTTTTCTTATTCATCTTGTATATTAGGCTGAAATGGCTGTATATTGTATGCAAGATTGGAATGAAACCCATTTACCACCTCTCCTTACACACTCAAATAACCAGCTAATAATTTGCTCAGATTTATTTCCAATGCACTATTTAAAAAAATTTGTTGAACAAGAAGTCATGAAAGCACTGGTGTGTTTCATAATTAAGATAAGACACTAAAGAATCATTATAAAATATAATTGGAAGGGCTTCATTTAAAGCGTTTGAGTTCCAACAAAAGTCAAAAGATGGCATTTATTTTTAAATACCACAAGTCATTTACTATTATGGTTCAAAGTAAGAGGGATAACCTAAATACTTCATCCAAATATTACTAAAAATAACAAATAGTAAAAGTTGAGATAAATAATTAAAAACTAGTTTCACAATCAAAGGTAACTTCTTAGGCTCAAAGTACATTAGCTCTAAATGGGGCTGAGCCAATCAGCTAATTTGATGATCACCTATGCCTCATTTGGTTTATTATCATTACTACAAAGGTATTGTGTTGTGCATTTCAAACTCCTTCCTGAAAGAATGAAATCTAGGTCGAGGGGTTGGGCAGGAAAACATGATTTTGTTTCTATTGTGCCGGCGGTTTGGGGTTCAATACCCGGTCCCGGCACAGATTTATCTGATTACCAAACCCTTCCTTCACCTCTGACAAGACGCGTATTAATCACAACTTGTGAATGTGGGGAATGACAGGCCTCCACTGTGGTTCGGATTCCCCGTTAAACTGTAGGTCCTCCATTTCATCTCACAATCACCCTACCATTACACATTAGCGCGAGTATAACCCGAACAGGTAGTAAGACGCGGTGCTAATAATAATAATCTTGTTTATATGACTCTTTCCTGTTCTTCTTCCATAAATAACAAAACATACTTCAAAAAGTTAAAAAAAAGTTTTCTTTAAAGAGATAAAGGTAATATATTCAAGATTGTTATTTATTTTGTTCAATATTGTAGGCTTGCTTATACAAGTATACATTAAAAAGTTGAAGTTAACAGAAATATGATTAACTTTAACACTGGGCCTACCACATTCCAACTAACTTCACTTTTATAGTAATGGTTTGTGAAAATTGTACATAAAAGATTTTAAATTGTTATTAAGAAAATTTAGCAATTTTACAGTAAATGGAATAAACTGAAATCAATGTATGCTGTGGCCACTGTTCGGGTAATATTAACTCATTATTCTTGAAAAAGAGATAAACCCAATTTGACAATATCACAATTCACTATCAGTAAGCACTAGGTAGGAGAACATACAGAGTATTTAGTGTACAAGGGATATACATTTGGTAGAACCTTTGTGACAGATACAAAAAGCTGAACTGGGAGCATAAATTATTAATAATTCACAGTAATAATAATTGAAAAGTGGTAACAAAAAACTAGCAGAGTTATTCATAGGCCAAAGGTTCTGTTTTATCATTAACAAAGATAATATGTCGCACTCTTGACATGTTTGAATCCTAAAAATAGTTATCTGCCCAAGTGCTAAGCTTAATTGATTGCAACATGATTGGCGATCGGCATTGACCTATCCCTAATTATAAACTCACCTTAGACTGTGTTACCACCAGCACGAGTATATTATTTTACATCCATAAGTTTCTAGCCTATGGTCTGGGTGTTTTTTATCAGTCATATTCTTCCACTACTGGCTGGCTAGGCCTATCATAGCTTCAAATGCCTTATAACCCCATATTTTCATCAATGATACATTTTTGGTCATGCTCAGAATCTAACCTGGGATCACTTAGATCAGTAAGCAGACAGGCCGAGTGAGCTAAGGTGTCAGACCCCAGCACTGGTATCAATTATGTTAATTTGTTTATTAGATATTTTTTCACCCTACAAATTTAAATTATAAGTACTAGATATTATATTATTTTGAATAAATAACTAGCTCTACATGTGCTTGGCTCAGACCTGGGACGCCAAAGTTTGAATAGCAGATAGTTAACACTAACTTACTACATCCACCCTGATAGGTAGAAAATTACACTTTGTCCTAACATTAAAAGTTGCACAAGAGTGCAACCACGCAAGATAGGCTTGTTAACTTTTAGGATAAACAAAGTGTACAAATATATATTAGGATGACAGGCTTTTTTGTTGAGAGTTTTAAAATTATGAGATTTTTCAATGCCAGTTGTTAGTATTGTTTTATAATTTTTTTGAAAGTTTTATATGTTTCAATACCATTAGCATCTAAGACTTTTGTTCAACAATTCTTTTTTAAAGAGAATTTATGAAAAATGTGACTGTGAGGATACTCAAAAAGTTCTGAAATATTTGAAAGACTTTCCCAAAGAAAACTGAACTACTAAAAAGTATAAATAAACCCTCATCCCCCCCCCCCCCCTTCCCCAAATTAAATTTGTTTTAGAGCTCTAATACTTCCTATTGATGGTTCAGAACTAACCAAAATTATAAAATGGAATTAACAACCAGGCCCCAGACCAGTAGTTTAACACTTAACTGAATGAATTAATGTTATAATTAATGAATTATAAGAAAGGATGTTACGGTTTTGTTACTATCTGTATTTGATGTTATTCTATTATACTTATATTTCCTCTTATGTTCATAGATATTCCAAGATTTGGATTTGAAAATCAAAGATAAATTGGTGATTCAGAATCGTAAAATAGTGGGTTTGATATATCTCTATTGAGAATAGTGTTTTGACCAATTTTTACTGTGTTCCCCAGCATATTTCCGTGAAATCACATCAAATATCGTCGTTTTAAACCTTGGTGCTAAAGAAATATTAGAGGGAGAATCCACATTTTCCAAATCCGAAACTTCATTAAAAAAATGAATCCCCAATTTGAACTAAAACCATGGTAAATAACTTTAACAGGTAAGTTTTTATTACTGTTAAGATTTTTTTTCTTTCACTTCCAATTTTATTAATACTTTTGGTTATTCATTCTATCATCCAGTTAAATGGTAAATTAAACACCAGAAAAGCATTTTGATATTTATCTTAAAACTAAGTTAAGCTAACTGCCACTAAGCTTTAATAAACCTGTATATATATATATTTTTTAGTAAAAATTTGCAAAATCTCCATTATTCTTCAGGATTCAAGGGGTTTAACGCTTCAAAGAGCCTGTCCCTAAAAATATACATACTACAGTTTGCCAGATCAAACCTTTTCTTATTTATTATTTAATGAACACAACCATTTTAAATGTCCGAAACAGTAGGGTTTCACTCAGTTTTTCTTCAGTAGTTCACAACAGCTCGAATGCTAAAAGATAAACAAAAATTAAAATTTTACTGACACAATAAATTAAGCATTGCTGGCACATGGTTTTAATCGATATTTAGCACACCTCGTTAATGTAAAACTATTAAATAATTATTTGTAATGAATAACATTTCATTTAACAAGAGAATGGTGAAAAGAGAAATAAAAAAAATCTATTCACAACTTTTTACTGCAGATACAACAGTTTTAAAGAAAATAATTTTAAAATGTTTTGTGAGAATGCTTTATTTATAGTTTTACCTCCACATACAAACTTAAAAGAGTAATAATGTGTTTGCTATATCGAAAAGTTTTAGAATATGAAATAATGTTTTGTCATATTTCAAGTTTTAAAATAAGGGTTTTAACTTTTAATTAATGAACGATTGCATATTTTCAGGGCTCTTTTTATACTAAAGAATATGGATATACTGTTTTCTTTTAAAATACGGTGTGAACGCAAATAATAATTATAATAACTGATTAAAAAAGATTTTTGATGAACTCCAAATCTGAGCCATGAATTCAGAAGGTTCAATGTCTCGATTTCTCTTTGATTTGCCTATTCAGAAACACAACCAATATCTAACACATTTTGTTGGATTGACCTGACATAAGAAGGGGCCCAAAACTTTAACTAATTTAACATTTTAATTCATAATAACACTAGTGTTGCCATTAAATCTATAGGGTATCCACCGTAAGAGAGACGGTATTTGAAAGCTAGCAGAAGGTTATTTACTGCAGATATTGGCAAGTCACTAATGTCAACCTATTCGGAAAGATTATTATTTGCTTACTAATACTTTATCATCAATAAAAAGTATTATTATCACACGAGTCTAATAGTAATTCCCTAAGGATTAGTGTGTGGGTGGCGTTTTATTGAAAGAATAAAATATATTAATAAAGCTATTATCCATTTAGTTTTACGTTTGTGGCAACTAGAAATAAAAGTATAATATTCACACTTATCTTGCTACAAATGTCCAACAAAATAATGATTCAAACTGAAGTCAAAACTTATTTACTTGAAGCAAAGTTGAAGCTTTCAAAGATTTGCAAACTCCAATAAGCTGTTTATAGGCCTTGTGTGGGAGCCCATTTATGTTTTAAGTGAGAAATTTAAGTTTTTAAATCTCAAACCATTGACACAAAACATGCATTATCTGTAATGGCTATGTATCCTCATCATGATTAAATGTTTTTAGACTGTGGCAGAGGTCAGTTTGATAAAAGAGCCCCACTTCCTCTGTCCTTTCACTTTTCTTTCCCACATATTTATGTCCAGTCTTCTCCTCTTAAAACTCACACCTGCTGTTATCTGCTCCTACTAGCTCTTCCTTCGTCTCCCTTGCTGTATGTCTGCATGAATTATAAATAGTCTACCAACTTGTTAAAAAGTGACTGTACAAACTAAATTTTCACATCGAATTTTAGAACTTTGTCTTGAAACACTCATAGACTTCAAAGCCCACAACGCCCACAAAACAATTAACTAGAGATGGGCCACTCAAATCTTCGAATCTTTCACCTCTCAGACAAAGCATAAAGATAGATAATGGATATATAAGAAAATAATAATAAAACATATTTAGGCATTATTGAGTTCACTATTTCCAATGTATGTTTAATTGTAAGCATGTTGTTTTAGTCTTTATTAAAAATATCCTTTGTATTTTTATCTTTGCTATCTTAATAAAATAAATTATAATCCTTCAATGATGATTAAAGTTGATCAAAGGATAACTAGGCCTAATCTATTTATTTCCCATGTTTTTTTAGAAGCTAAACTCATTTTAGCAACACTTTTAAAAATAACCCAAAGACACTCAAAATTTTGATTGATTTGATTTCAAAACAATAATATGAGTCTCGATTGTTTAATTTGGCTGGATTTTAACTTGTATTTTGCAAGGGGTGGTTGGGGTCAATTAAAATTGAAAACATGATTGAAATAAATCTTAATTTACAGTTTAGGCCTATATTGCGTAATATAGGTCTATTTGTAAATCACTAAAATTTCAAACAATTTGCTAGGATTCTGATTCGACCCATCTCTACAATTAACAAAAGTACTTTTAATTTTTTTTTATTGATTTTAAGGACACAATAATGACCTACCTCTGACCAGTATGCATCAAGTGAAAGGCTTCATTAAGCTTTTCAAAGGGCAGACTGTGGGTAACAAACTCATCAAGCAACAGCTTCTTGTTGAGGTATTCATCGACCAGCTTTGGCACACTGTCCCTGCTTTTCCAACCTAAAACACAAGCGCAACATAAGACATTAGAACAATCATTGTCTTTGATTGATCCTGTTGTTGCTTTCCATGTGATATATACACTTTAACATGATTGTTATTATATAAATAGCTTATTTGATCATAAAAAATATCTTTTAAGAGAATAGAATGAAGTTTGTGAGGAGCATGATAGCTGCCACCAGGAGAGACAGGATAAGGAATGAAGTTATCCGGGAAATAGTGGAGGCACAGGGAGTACTAAAGAGAGAAGAGGAAGCAAGAATGAGATGGTATGGGCATGTAATGAGGATTTAAAATCAGAAGATGCCAGGAGCAGATAACCGAAAGTGTGCAAGTGAGAGGAGAAATTAGAGGAGGAAGAATGGTGGAAGGGGAGAGGTATTTTACTAAACTGATCTGCAGGGCTATTATGACCACAACCATTAGCAGAGAGAGACTAGACTTTGCATCAAAAGTTATTAAGGTCGACCACTTTGCGAGCACAAATATTTTCCTAGTAGAGTGACGCTAAGTTGCACATACATTTTAATTGTCCTTTGGTTTGCGTTAAGAGGTTATGTTTGCTAGGTTTTGTAATTTATTAGGTGTTTTGTGTTGTCTGATTTAAACTTGCCATCTCACTAGACATATACAAAAATGACAAAACTTTGTGTGTGTTTTTTACATATTCGAAGGTCCTGTTCCTATTTTTTTTATTCCATTCATAATAAAACTAAGAAATTCAGATAAGTGTTAAATGAATGGTTTGGGGTTTGGTTGTTGAGTATGCTCTCCCTCCCCCTTGTGTTAATCTTCAGTGTATAATCAATAATGTGTTCATTCCCCTTTATGTGTTTCAATTAGGACTCTGTGAGTACTTGGATTTCTAGCTTCAAGTCGAGCTTGTCCTTTAAGCTCAAGATAAAGATTGAAAGTTTTGTAGGCTTGTCAATTTTGAGCTTTCACTTGCCTACTTAATAATAAATTTTTAAAACACAATACTAAGCATGGGATATTTAATTGGGTTACTTGACAAGTCGTTAAAAATTAATATAAATTTTTAACATTAATAACATAATAGAGCTATACAACCACTTTAGACCGGTAAACATATTCAATGTTGTCGCCCATTTTGAATTATACTTGATTGAAGTTGTTGAATTATACTGGATTGAAGTTGTTTACTTATATTGCCATGACAAGCTAAGTAGATTACTAAATAATTGAATGATTCTTTTTACTATTTTTACCTGGTTCCTTTCTATAATAATAATTTATCTTAAATTAAAAATGTAATATTAAGAATATATTATATTATTTTAGCCATATTATTTTTAATTTTAAAGTATAAGCATCAACTTTTATAAGCATTAAAAATTGAATTGAAGTAAATTTCTCAATAAAATAATGTCTAACAAGATCCGTTACAAACAACATGGAGAAATGGAAATGGAACAGAAGACATGATCATGCACGATTACACTAAGGAAGGAATAATAAACAAAATACGAAACACTTCAAATTTCTAACGGTTTATGATGCTTATGTTTTATTATAAGGTAAATTAAGTTACTGAAGCATATTTTGGGGAACTGTTGGCTTATTAAGATATCGATTTTTTTTAAACTTTTTATCGAAACAGTGTAGAAAAACTCTACAATAATGTAAAATGATGCTGAATGAAGCGAACCTTAAAGGAATACTAGGTTAAGCCTAGATATAAAAAAAACACACTTATCTATTTCTTCTTACATTTTTACACTTCCCACTTTTCTAAACTTCCGCAGTTGCACATTGTTTTGAATTTTCAGAAATATTTATTTTTCATATGAAGAGACATAATTTAAAAAGTAATGTTTCTGAAAATTTGTGCTACTGATGACGTTTTAAAGAAGTGGTAAGTGTAAAAGCGTTTGAAGAAATGAAGAGAAGTGTTTTTTTTATATCTAGGCCTAACCTATCATTTATGGTTGAATTCCTTCACTATCACTTGACTTAAATTATTGTGCAGTGTTTCTACACAATCTTATTGTACATTTCCAAGCCATCATGCGGTTATTCATTTTATTACTTTTTTAAAAATAATTTTTAGTGTCCTTGAAGACATGAGTATTGAAACCATCTTAATTATTTTTTTAGGCCCCATACATATTTTTCTGAGTGTTTTTCTTATTTTAAATTGTGTTTGTTAAAGTACTATTCCTAATTTAAAAACCGATGTTTCCGTTTATTAACTTTTTTTCCTAAAAGTATTTATATTTATAAAAATGAGTGTCATTCATATTTTAAGAACAAGTGTTTTAGTATATTTTTTAAATCTGAAATTTTAAAGATATACCTATTTACATTTAAAATAAATATATAGGTCTACTCTTAACATTTTAAAATTATGAATATATTCAAACTCAACTCGAGTTCGGTAGCTTTTAGAATTACTCAACTCGAACGAAAAAACCCAAACTTCCAGACCCCTAGTTTCAATCCACCTTTCCTATACCTTCTTCCAAATATAACAAAGTAAGTATACACGTGGAGACAGAGTGAAAAATAATTGAGTAAAAAACACTTCAATAAATTTGGTTAGGATTTGAGCCCTGATCTCGTTACCATCAGACTAAACGAGACTGATACAGGTCTTGTTACAGTTATTATTTTCAAATAATAAAGCTTATACTAAGCTCACTGATAATTAAATAAAACAAACCATTATTTATTTTCACATAGCAACATTATTTAGATCAACATGGTTTCACATAATTTAAAAGTAAGTGTGATGTGTCATTTTGATAATTTAAATTACTGCCAATCCTTTATCAGACCCGGGCTCCTAGATCCCCTGTCAAGATGTTGAAATATGAAGAAAGTAAGCGTGAAGTGGTATCAAAAGTTGGAGAAAATAAGATACAATACACCTTAACATAATTACAACTGATTGAGGAACCCCTTTTTGAAGTGTAACATGTTTTAGATAGAATGAGGTAAGCGGAAATTGGTTCCTTCGAATTGTGATAGCCATTATGTTTGTTCCTCTATTTGTTCCTAGCATGCTTTCCAGTACAACAGCTAAAAATTAATGTTCTAGGAATACTAAAACAAAGAAAGCTAATAGAAAACAGTCAGACTAATTTCATATTCCCTAAGAGTGAACCATGAAGCTTGAACTTAATTGTTTGCATATTTGTCAAAGGAAAACAGGTATCAATTTAACTTAAAATAGTAGTTCAAAATTAAGGATAGTATTGTAATTTAAGCTCTGAGCACACCTAGGAATACAAAGCACTTTACAACACTAAGTGAAGCGAGTTTTTTAAATTAATACATTAAAAAATATACGAAAATAGAATGTCTAGAAATGATCAAATGATATTCAGCCAAGTGAATTAAAAAACCTATAGATTAACTAGCTTACATAACAGCAACCAGACTTGACAAGGTCATGTACTGCTTGAACAAGTGCCCTTTGACACCGGTTCCACAAATGACCTTCATATAACTCTGTTATATTATTCATGATATTTGCATAAGAATGGCATTAAGGCATGAAGTAAAACATCAACTACTAGAAATGGTTTCCAGTACATACAGCTACTGAGCAAATTCATGAGCTACATACATCCTAGTTCTATACAATACAAAATAGAAAAAAATAAATTGATTGAATAAAGTCATAAAATATAGAAGTGTGCAAATACCTACTTGGAAGTTCAAGTTTATTTTCTTTTATCTGATAAAAACACTTTTACAGTTATATTAATTTAGTTGAAAGTCTGAATTTGTTTGGTCAAAACATTTTTATAAAAAAATTATTACTCTAAAAAATGTAGATCTATGGTTTAGGCATGGATGTATTATATCAATTAAATGGATATATTTGTATTGTGACTATTGCTCTATATTACTCAAATGTGAATAAAACTAAAGGTTTCCATTCAAATTCTACTCTAAGTGAAAAATGCCTGCTCGCAAACCCTGAATAAAATGTGTTTTTTAAAATTATAGCACAAAGTTAATGCTCAAAAAGTTAATACTTTTGAAATCTTGTTTTTTTTAAAATTTACTAGAAAATTGTAAAGGCAAAGTAAAATATACGACTCATTAAGTATTTCAAAAGTTTTTAAGTGTAATGTTGAACTGTTTATGAATTACCAGTTCAGTTCCGAGCTTTATGTATTGGCAAAGATTTTATAATTTAATGTCACATTACTTTCTTAACTTATTCTTAAATATGAGGAGTTGCTTCCATAGTCAAGCAACTGGAAATACAAGTGTAAAAGTTTAACAATAATAATTTTCCAGAAAATTTACATTTCTAGTATGAAATGAGAAAATCCACAAGAAATTAAAAGTTTTACAGGCTACATATGACAATGAATGTTGTACTATATTTTCTTTATTTGTAAAGAGTTATCATTTAAATATAACATCCTTCATTGATAAACTATAACCTTAATACATTAATGTGATCATGAATTGCAAATATTGTACATGTTGCACCTTTGAAAACAATTGCACATCTTAATAAAGTATGTAAAGAGTCATCAATAATTACTAAGCCTTGAAAGGACATTCAAGGTTAATCAAAACACTATAATATTTTTGTTGTATCATGTGTTTCACAGATGTATTGCAAAAGCTAAACTCGGTAGTTACTTAATTCAAATTCAATACACGATTATGTATGAGCATAATATTAAATTGTATTTATATTTTTTAAACAAGTGAGACAATTATAAAAATATAAGAATATACACATGATATATATAATACTTGAGCCTAATCATTAGTGTGTATATGCCTGCGCACACACATAGATATTATATACACAAACATATAAAGGCTTTTATTTATATTTTTATAATTTTATAATTGGCTCGCTTGTTTAGAAATAAAATTGTTAGTGAATGAACCTTTACCCCCAAGGATGTTTCTGCCTTAAATATGTATTTATATACTTTGTTAGATATATAAAACACCATTTAATAGGTTAAATACTATTTCACTTCACAAAAAATATATCTTAAACTTTAGAATATTTAGCAGAATTTGGTCAAATCCACTATTTTATGAATATGAATCTTGGAATAATTATGGGCATGAATGGAAATATAAACATAATAATATAAATTACAAATAGTAACTAAATGTTAACATTCTTTCTTATAATCCATTCATTATAATATACATAAATTCAGTTGAGTGTTAAATTACTGGTCTGGGGCCAGGTTAAGTTAATTCAATAATAATATAATAATAATTGGTTCTGAACCATCACTAAGCAGTATTAGAACTCTAAAACAAATTTCATCTAAAAAAATTGAGAATAGTTTTTTGTAAAGATTTAAGTCTCGACTACCCAAAATTCCTTAAGGATTAGAGGGTTCAAGGGCCCAACTCTAATATTTATTTATAAAAAGACGTAAATATTTTTCAAATTAGAATAATGTATACCTCCAAACGCTGTTCCCTTCCATGTGCGGCCTGTGACAAGCTGGAAGGGGCGGGTGCTGATCTCCTGGCCTGCCCCTGCCACACCCACAATCACAGACACACCCCAGCCCTTGTGGCAGGCTTCGAGAGCTGCACGCATAGTGCGCACATTTCCCACACACTCAAACGTGTAGTCCAATCCACCATCTGTTAGCTCAATTAACACCTCTTGGATGGGCTTCTCATAGTCTTTGGGATTCACAAACTCATTGCAGCCAAACTTCTTAGCTAGAAAATACAACACCAAACTAAACTTGAAAATAAACATGTAGCTTTTGAATACTATTTAATAATTGTGAAATCTGCCCGTCTGATGTTTATTTTATAAGTGAAATCTTACAGAAAAAAAGTCAAATCTCTAACTAAAATGTATATTCCTAATGTTCATTTAGAGTATGAAAAGAGAAAAGAATTACATTGGGCCTATTAACTTAATTCAATATACTCCTGAGAATGTATTGTAGGTTGTGTAAAACTCTAAAACTAGCAACTATCGCAAGAGGAAAATATATGCCTTTGGTTAATTGAGAAGGGTTTTTATCTTGCCTGTTACATTGGGGAGGTGAAGGGGAGGGGGGAACTTGACATGCTCTTTGCAAAGTAAAGGGCATAAAAACTGTCCTTTAGCTTAATAATAGTTTATTTGTTAGTAGAGATGTAATTAGTTAAAATGAGATCTCATATCTTTTTAGAAATCTGATTTTACATTGCTTTGAGTGTGATGGATTCAGATATTACAATAATGCTGGTTTATGTTATGCTTTCTTAAACTTGTAGTCTTGTGCTGGGTTTGTATTCATGCGTAACTAACAGCACACAGTGCACAAATTCATGATAAAAATACAACCGTTTGCAATGAAATGTAATGAGTAGACTTTTACTTAAATAAATTGATTTTTATTAATAGAAATTAGCCTATCCTTTGTGATCTAAGAGACCAGGTATTTATCTCAATAAGGAAAACCTCTTTTTTTGGCTTTATGAGGTAATTGTATTATATTAGAAAAGGTGGATATAAACATAAAAAAGTGAACAAACACAATTTAGTTTTTACATTAAAAAGAACATATGATCAATTTTCTTCAAGGGGTAGTCGTTATCTCTTTGTTCAAAGGGAGCAATTTAAAGTGTGAACTGTGTTGTTTATTATTGATCAAAGCCAAAGTTGACGTTGTGTTTCAACTGGAACACCGTATTCAGGCTGTAGTTCATGTCTGAGGATGACGCCGTAGAGCGTCGAAACATGTTACATCGTTAAATTACGGGCGTTCTCTACGAAGCCTACAAAAGGAGCAAGGGACTCAGTTAAGGAAATGAATTCAATCATATAACCTATAAATTTATTAGACATTTTTAATTTCGACTATTTCATATTGTCAATTTTTCAAACTTAACTTATTTAACTTCACTGCTTCAATTGTACAACTACAAATATTATCCTAGTCATGAACAATTCTTTAATATAGCCTGGTTAATCCACAATTTTATTGTAATATGTTTTTTGTCTAATGACTCACATTTTAATGTGTCTTTTAAAGTTTTTAATGTGTGTTAATTTATATGTTGGTTCAATGACATTTTAAACTTATTCCATTTAATGTCTTTGTTTACTTAATAATTTATACTCAACATGGGTTGTGTAATATAACTGCTAAGTAATGTTAAATTGACAATTTCCATTTCAATTAGTCTTTTTATTAAACATTAAAGTTCTTTTTCACCTTAAAATTTTTTTTTTTTACATTGAATTCTACAAACATCAAATTATGTTTGTTTCCTTTTATGTATTTCCATCCCTCTTTCCTATGCCTTCTTCCAAATATAACACAAACATGGACAGTAGACATTTTCTATCTGTTGTGTATACAAGCGTTTAATCAGTGCCAGATTAACACAGTAGCAAAAGTAGCATATGCAATGCGCACCGCACCGTGTTTTCGAGGGATAGTAGAAAATAAAGAATTAAATAAGTAAATTGAAAATATGTCTGGTGAAAATGGTTTTTTCACTACTTTAATCATTACAAACAAATACTTATTACTTTTATCAAAACTAGGCTAGACTAGAACCGCCTCTGAATAATGTACTGTCCTGACGTTTGACAATAGCAAATTAAAGTATTGAACCACTTTACTGTTCATGTAAATTACTTATATTTTAATATTTATAGGCATTTTTATAAATTTGGGGCCCCTTTATAACACTATGCTATTGGCCATGCACTAGCTTAATCCAGAAGTTTGTTTAATTGAAGGAGCCTCTTCTCAAATCCTTATTGGCTCCAGTTTAAAGGCTGTATATGCTCAGCACCATACTGAACACATAAAAAGTTAAATCAACGTTATGTATTGTGCAATGTTCAATATGAATTATTTTGGAATGTTATCATTGAAAATAATGTATTTCGACGTCTTGCATTCCGGTATTATTTGCTATTAATGATGTGTGATACATGTATATAAACCAAGCCTTAGAAATTGTGTTTGAAGGGGATTTGAGAACTTTTTTTAATTTTTAATCAAAACTGGGGATCAGTGCATTATTCTCCCACACAAAACAAAATAGTTATTTCTTACATCTATGTGTGTGCCACAGGTCCTGCTGCCTGTTTGAGCTATTAGCAACTAATACTATTTTAAGGACACAGGAAGTGGAGGATGCAAACCATCCAAGAGGAGACATTTTGAAATATATGTATTTAATTTAAGTTAGTTGTATAAAACAGAAAAAGAAAGTTTGTTTTAAAGTCTTTAAGATACCTACGACACAATTCTTGACAGTTGGATGTAGGAAGTCAACTGTCAGTTGACAGTGAAATTGATTGACTTGGGAAAGCCTCTTTATTCGGTTCTTGCCTAAGCCAACAATATTTTAAACAAGTTTTGACCAAACTTTGCACATTCCTATATTTTTTAAGATTTATTATGTGTCAAGGCCAGTTTTAATCTTTATATTTGAAATGATCAAAAGAGGGACTGAAATCAATCAAATTTATTTCAGGCGGCGAGGGGTGGATCAAATTCTTTCCAGGAAGAAGACTTCGCTGGTACCACCACCGTTGTACAGATTATCCCTTACTACGTACCTATCTCAAACTTGTCTGGGTTAAGGTCAATTCCAATGATCCTCTTGGCCCCTGCAGCCTTGCAGCCCATAGCTACAGCCAGACCAACAGCCCCCAGACCCCAGATGGCACAATTAGAACCCGGTTCAACACGAGCTGTATTCAGGGCGGCACCATAGCCAGTTGAAACCCCACAGCCCAACAGGCATACTTTGTCCAAAGGAGCATCCTTGTTCACCTGAACAAAAGTTTAAAAAAAATAATATAATATGAGCAATAAATATATTTTTGGATGACTAATTATTAATATTTTGGTTAAAAGTAGGAGTGTTAGCCAAAACAATTACCTGTGTAGTGTTTAAATTAGTGACGAGCCCTCAAATCCCTAAGGATATTCAAGGTTTGAGGATTCAAGAACATTTTAGATACAAAACTCAAATCATTAAAAAAGGCTTTTTAATTTCTTAGTGAACTTTGATTTAGAGATCTAATAGTGCTTAATGTTAGTTCAGAACTAATCATAACTATAATATGAACACAACTTAGCCCCAGACCAGTAATTTAACACTTAACTAAATGTATGAATTTTATTATTATTATTATTATTATTAGCACCACGTCTTACTACCTGTTCAGGTTATACACACTTACCCTAATGTGTAATGGTAGGGTGATTGTGAGATGAAATGAAGGACCTACAGTTTAACGTGGAATCCGAACCACGGTGGAGGCCTGGCATTCCCCACATTCACAAGATGTCTTGTCAGAGGTGAAGGAAGGGTTTGGTAATCAGATAAATATATACCGGGACCGAGGATTGAACCCCGGCCGCCAGTACAGAAGACTGACACCTTACCCCTAGACCACCAGGTCACCTGTATGAATTTGTTATAATGAAAGGATTATAGTAAAATATGTTAACAATTAGCCACTTTTTGTATTTTATATTATCCTATTATAATTTATATTTCCTCTTATGTTTATAATTATTTCCAGGATTTGGATTTGAGATTCAAAGATAAGTTGTAGATTCAAATTCATAAACTAGTGGATTTGACCCAAATCGAGTTGGAATATAAATTATTGAGACAAAACCCCAATAAAACTAAATCAAATATATTAAATATTTGAAGTTTATTTGGAGGTGGAAATATTAGCCACTACCTGGTAATAGTTGTTACTGCGGTTTTTATAACAAAATGAGGAAAAAGAGATCAAACTAAAAAAAAAATGTGTAACTTTAAAAAAGGAACCTTATCTGAAAATTGTCAACATATACATATACTTAAAAATCACACAGGTTTGTATTGAAATTGCAAAAGGAATATGCCACCATGTTTACTCACCTTGCTAATTGATATTTCCGCGACAACAGTATATTCGCTGAATGTAGAGCAGCCCATGAAGTGGTAAATGGGTTTCCCCTTGCAAGTGAAGCGAGTGGTTCCATCAGGCATCACACCTTTGCCCTATCACAAATTATTACAATAAGAATCTAAGTTATATTTGATATAAAGGCAACCTTAAGAACTAGAGCAGAAGCATTTTGCTTTGTTAAAAAAAAAGTGAAAGAAAAACATTGTAATGTCCCAACTCGAAACCTTATGTAGTTTCAAAAAAGAAGGATGAGACTGCAGTTTTTAATATCTTATTTGCATTTTATATTCAAATTCAGGAATTCTTTTATTTTAATATTATTTTTAATTATTCATTTGCATTTTAAAATATTTAAGTCCTTCTGGCAGTGTCAGTCTACTCTGGTGCAATCGACGATGTCATCAGAATTTGAAAAAGACGTGTGGAAGAAATGAACTCTCCCTGTTACAAGAGAATGAGACATGTGTTGCTTGTCGTCACATATTTAATTAAGATTTAGTGTACAGTGACTAGTGTAGAGACGGGTCATTTGTACAAGCTGAAGTTGTTAATTATTACAGTAACACATATAACAAGAATACTTTCTAACAATAAATTAACATACAAGTGATCAAAGCATATTTAGTGTATAAGTGGGAATTTCCTTATATGCTAATCTCGTCGATAAGAGAAGCTAAGCTAGTCAGGGATATAAGTCATCTTTGCGAATGCTTCAATTGACAAGCCATCAAGGGGCCTTCATCCCAAAAACCTCATTGAGGATTTAATAATTGGCTAACCAACGAGGTGTTTCGTAGGAATTATAAATTGGAGCCCAACAGGGAGGCTTTCAGCATAGGAGCCTCTTTAGACATTATAAATTGGTGCCCATTGAGGGGCTTTTTTTGACTATTCAGGGCGTCTACCTGACTATAGTTTTGAAATTCCAGTATATTTTCAGTATATATTTAAAAAAAGTCCAGTATATATGAAAGGTACTCGGAGACAAACAATGCCTATTTGAAAATAATAAAATAATAGAAAGTTAGGGTAGGCCTAGGTCTGTCAGAGTTAAACATTTATACATCAAGATTCAAGTGTATTGATGCTTATAGTCTAGTATATATACTAAGGATGGGACCCTAGACAGGGTGGCTACAAAACATATTTTACAAAATTCCCTGACTTTTCCAGGTTTTCCAGGCTACATTTTTAAATTTTCCCTGACTAGGTTTTTCCAGTTTTAATGGTGGATGATGACTTTTTTTTCTTTATTATTGATCACATATTTAAAAAAATTGTATCTACTAAACATAAATAATTTTATCAGTTATTTTAAAAATTAAAATGTTATTTTATTTAGGTATTATTAACTTTTGTTTAAGTGTTTAGTTGTGAAATTAATGAGATTTTTTAAATTAATTTTTAATATATATATATATATATATATATACATACACCAATGTGAGTTTTGCACTTAACAGTTAGTTAATAAACGTACAAAGGATTATGTTGAAACAATGGTTTGATAATAATATTTAACATTTTTTGTATCCAGTAAAGATAGTAGAGTTCCTAATTACAAATAACTTGTTTATAAGATGTTTTACCTATTTTTCTAATTTAACTTACTGTAGGTTAATTTAACTCAAAATCAACACACTACTGCACTTGTTTTTATGTGACTATATTAAAGGGACAAACTATTTGCAGAAGAAATACACAGGCTGCAACAGATTAAAAAAAAATATTACAGTGTTTCCTACTAAGTTAAAAGATCACAATGATTGTAGAGTAGAGGCCTACCTGAGTGAGTCGAATCTTGCCACACACATTAGTTTTAGGGGACTTGCAGAACTTGCACTCCCTGCACTGAGGGATGTACAAAGGGATAACATGATCCCCTGAAACACAACATAATTAGTTAACTAAATGCAAGAGGGTACCTATCTAAGTGATGCTAGTAAGAAAATATAATATTTAGATGTTTGTTTAAGAGTGTCTCAAAGTTTATTTTAAAAGTGATTTCTAAGCAATCCAAATGTAAAACACAATGAAAAAAAAAAGCTTTATCATACAAATATATTAACATGTACTGAATCCTTGCTTTGCAAAGAGTTGTAGTTATCAGTATTTTTCTTCATATGAATTTTAAACCTATATAATCCTATCTAAAAAATGTAACTTAGCTTATGTTAGAAAAATTAGTTAAACAATCTGTATTGGTTTGATTTACACACATTCCAGCTTATTTGTAAGTAAATAATGGATTTTATAAACAAGTGACCTCATGTAATGGCGTAATAATGCGTTATAACTTATTTCTATAGATAATGAATATGAATTATGAGATAGGCTGTGCCCAGGGGTGTAGGGAGGGGGGTAGGCAGGTTATGGTGTTAAAACACCCTCAAACATTTTCCAAAGTTATTAATATGAAGCTTAAAGATGACCTTGTATCAAAATTAAAAAAACTTTGAGGTATTCACCTTTCAAAAAATTACCAGGGAGGGACCACTCCAAATAGCTTCTAGACCAGGTGTGCCAAACTCGTTTGACAATGGGGCCCACATTGAATAATTTAATATAATGAGGGGAGTGCATTTCAGAAAGTTCAATATTGTCTTAGATGGAAAAATCATAATCTAAAAATCCTTACTATAACAAAAATAAAATTAAGATTCCATCAAATGTTAAGACATACTATATAATTTTTTTTTACCAAAAATTTGATAAATTACATTTGCATCAAGTGTGAGTGACTTTAGATCTCTTTATGAAGTCACGTTCAAAAAAAAAATGACAAATGCATTTCGGTAAATGTGATTGTTCTAGTGTTTGTTCATTTTCACGAGTGGAAGCGCACTAATGTGCCGACAAATGTTGCACATATTTGGTGTGCAGATTTAACTATTTTCGGGGATAGATCTTATGTGAGTAGTGAGTAAAATTTGGTACACCAACCTCACTTGCTAGATTTCCCCAAATAATGACCAAATGTCATAATCTCTAATGGGTCCTAAGTTTGACATGCCCGTTCTAGGGACATTTAATTTCCAAAATATTTCCAGGCAAATATTACCCTAAATGGCTTCTAGAAGCATCCTATTTAAAAATAAATATAAAATAGTAATATTTTAGCTTATAAAAGCATTCAATTTTCAGAAATTTGTCAGGGGAAGGCCACTTTAAATAGTAGCTTAAAAGAACATATAATAAAAAAAAATCCAGGTGAGGATCATTCCAAATAGAGTAGCTTTGAAGGGTATCTAGTTTAAAAAAACTGCCGGTGAAAGACCACTTCAAAAAGTGTCTAGACACATCTACTTTCTAATATTAACAGGGGGAAAGGAGAGTAGAAGTCGTTAATTTTGTTGTTGTTACTTGACCAGCCTCTAGCTCCCTCAATATACAAGTTAAGTTCCACCACTACTTTAATACTAATAATGTTCATATTTCGTTGGTTCAATGACTAAGTCATAACATCATGTCAAACAAGATTTTAACCCACCGCCTTCAATTAATTTTGTCATATGCCTATTAATTATATATTGGTATAGTTAATTAAAGTTGAGGGGCACGATAACATCTCAGTATGCATGCATAAATCTATTTTTTATAACATAATATTTCTGTAGTTTTATCATTTTTATGTCTTTAAAAAAGAATTTCCACTGCCGGAAAATTTCCATAGTAGGCTTAGTATAGAGGAATTAAATTTAATCTGTCATCAAATTGACTCATGTGAAAACATGTGTGTGTTTTTAGAACAAATTAATTTGACAATGATAGGAAGATCCATGCAAAGTTTTATATTCCATTAGGGGTGGGGGATAAGACACGTGTTTGAATCAGTGTGCTTTGTTTTCTAGTTCTTTTTCTTTTCTGCAGAGGCCTACTATTTAAAGCTTGCAGTTAAATATCCCAAGTTCACAAATATTTCAGTATTTTTTTTAGTTTTTTTTTGTGAAATTCTATGTGTATTCACATTTTTTTTTCCAAACAAAAAAGTCTTGTATTTTCCTATTTTTTCAGGTGCATGCCAGCCCCGATATGGTATGCTGGTTCAAACACATTATTTACTTTGTTAGATTAGATTTATACTTCTTCTTAAAGAAAGTAACAAGAGCATAGCGATAGGAAGAGGAAAGAGACAGGGATGCTGTTTGTCACCCAGGCTGTTCAACTTGTATATGGGGAGGTGGCTGTCCAGGGACGCCCTGCATGGACTGGCAATGTCAGGATAGTCAGACGCATCATCAACACAATAAAATACGCAGAACATTTAGCATTGCTGGCCAAACATAAAAATGAGCTGCAGGAAATTATGGACCAGCTGGTGGAGACCGGGATATGCTACATTTGGAGAACCGCGCTATACTCCCAGGAAGATGGAAAATAAATACTTTGAGAGCTTTGAAATATGGTGGTGGAGAGGACTTAAAAAGCTAAGGTGGACAGACAGGGGGAGGGGGACAAATGAGGTCTTATAAGAAGAGCGAGTGAGAAGAGAACCATTTTGGATATGATGCTTCAGTACAAAACAAATTGGATCAGACACATCCTCTGCACTACGTCAAAAAGGCAAGGTTGGGGGAAAGAGGAACGTTGAAAGAAGAATTCAAATATTGGGTGACTTGAAGGAAAGAAGAAAACTCTGGGAGATTAAGGAGGAGGAGGCAGAGGACAAGGCGCAATGAGGGTCTAAGTTCACAACAAAAGAAATAGACCTGTTGAAAAACAGAACACATAATAAACAGATATAAACAATTTTATTATGTGCACCGTGTAACTGCAGTAGGCCTATTCATCCAAGCTGAACTAATGGGAGAGGGATGAATAAAGTAGACTTTTATAGGATATGTAACTGCATTTTCATTATTCATTTAGGAAGAACCACTCTTAATTATACTTGGGCAAGTCTGGAACCCCAGTCTACCCATCACCAGCAATCCAGACAAGGTATAGTTGATGCCTTAGCACCTGTATGTTTGATGATGCAGGTAAATGAATTTAGAATTAATCGATGAACTACTTGTGTTTCAGGCATAGGACCTAAATATTTTTTGCAATTTATTTCCTCTCCCAGTTCTTCAATGAACTATCTTGAGCTGCATGTTATCTGGTATCGGTACTCACCAGGTTGCACAGAAGTCACCCCCTCTCCGATGCTCTCCACTACCCCTCCTCCTTCATGACCTAGTATACAAGGGAAGGTTCCTTCCGGATCCAGGCCATCTAGAGTGTAAGCATCTGTGTGGCATACTCCAGTGGATAAGATCTTGACCCGAACCTCACCCGCCTTGGGAGGGGCCACTTCAACATTCTCAAATGAGAGAGGTTTCTTCTCCTCCCATGCCACAGCAGCCCGGCAAGTGATCACCTGGACATTAACAGAAGATGTGCAAGATGTCTTGATAGTAAAAGAACATTACAAAATATTCCACAAAGAGAGTTTTAAGAATGAATGTACAAAAGTATAAGAACAAACAATTTTAACTATTTTTCATTCATATTATTAAACCCAATATAGACTGTATTTTATAGAAACACCTACACTCCAATGACTCAACAACTAAGGGACATTTAAACTTCTTTAGCATTTAGTAAGGTATTTAACAAATCGAGGACAAAATCAGTTTGGGACAATAGTGCTATTTTGCAGATTTTCCCTGAAAATTGGAGATAAATGCTTTCAAACTTATACAAAAGGTTTAATCATTCTCACAACATTAAGACTAAACAACTTGCATAGTATTCAAATAAATTGTAGAGCCAACCTACAAAAGTGGTTCCACTGTGGAAGCAAGCCGCTACTGCCCTATATCCCTAGGCCTGACCTTCTCTAAGATCATCAAACAAATTGCATAAACAGGACTCCTAAAGCATCTACACAAAAACAACCTCCTAACTGATAAACAACACGGATTCCTAAAAGGCAGATCAACTAGAATGACCCTTATCCAGTTAGTCGAGCACACCACTGACAAATAAAGGAGATGTATTACCACCAGCCTCCTACTAGACTTTATCAAGACCTTCGACTGTCTGGACCATGACTTGCTGATGGAAAAACTGCACACACTTGGAGTAAGGGGACCGGCGGCTACCTGGCTGGCAGAAGGCAGCTGGTGGAAATGAAATATGTAGCCAAAGGAACGATTCACAAGCTAAAATAAAAATCACTACCGAGAAGTGTCTCACTAAGATCGGTCCAGGGGCCAGTCCTTTTTATACTACTGAAATATTATCTGCTGGTGTACATGGATGATTTATTTTCAAACACTAATGTATGCTGTAATGTATGTGTACAGCCTTCCAACTGGACAGCAAATATAGTGTATGACAGAAAAACAGTAGCCTACTGTGATTCCGATATCTTGGTTCTAAATAAAGCAAAAACTACCCAAGTACTCTAAAGTATAAGGAGAGATGATTATGAGGGTTTACCTGAACTGGAAACTAAGTGTGTCGCAAAGTACCTAGGTATTACACTAGACCAGGACCTTAATTGGAAGCCTTGGACATAAAAAAAAACTGTGCAAGAAGCTCACTCAGCACAAGCACCTGCTTCTGTCATGCGAAGAGTAAAAAAAAAAAAAAGTAGAATCAAGGCAGGAAGAGCAGTCTACTTTGCAATGTTTTAAGACCTCTTGAAATATGGAAAAGCGGTCTAGAGGGGAGCCACCAGCACACATCTAGAAAGGATCCTAGTCCAACAAAAGAGAGCAATTAGAGTCTTGGTAAGTTTGTAGGGCTGAACCACCAAGAAAGCAGCCGTAATGTATTCAAGGAGCTTAAGATCCAAACTGTTGTGAGGATTATATATTAATGAGATGATCCTCCAAAAAATTTCTGAAAACTAGTCCAGATAAGGAGCATAACACCTTCATACAAGAAACACTACCAATTTCACCCTGCCCACACCCCATCATGGTCTTTTTTGATTAAAAAAAAGAAAAAAGCTTTCCTACAAGGGGGTTTTGTACTTAAACACCCTTCTGGACTGCCTAGAAACAAAATTGACAGAGGTTAGACAGTGACTCGCTCAATGGCTGGTAGAAATACTTTTCTACCATGAAAAAGAGTATCTTAACAGGAAAAATGTTCTTCCAAGAAGTTTTATTTGACATCAGTACAATTCTCCATGAATATGAATCAAGATCATAAGGTAAATAAATACAGTAACAACGCTTTTTATAAACTATCCCAACCTAACCTTAATGCAATTTTATAAATCTTTTTTATTGACCCATTAAATTTAAGGTTATGAATGATTTTATGGTAATTAAGCCTGGGATAGTTTTCATATTAAACATATTGATTAGCCTCTTGTGGCCAAAATATATCTCTGACATCAATGTGAAGTTCCAAATTATGAATAAGGGACTGGTACACTAACTATGGCTGAATGTGTTTGTGTGATCCATATGAGTTTTGTTTTAATTTTAAAATTAAAGATAAAACTTCCCTTGCAATATTTAGGCTATTTGTTATTGGAAACTTGCGAGGCCTAAATGAATGACTTAATAATCATTTATAAATATTTTTTTACTATAATATGACAAAGAAAAAGTGTCAAGGAGTCAAAAACATTTAGTATTTAAATTTTTTTTTTTTTACTAAAGCACTGTGGTCTAATATTAGACACAAAAAATATCAGCCATCAACATAGGCCTATTAAGCTTATTTATTGTATTTAATTAATAATTTAGAAAATATTTGCTCGACTCACCTATTTCAAAGGGTATTGTAAAACACTATAAAGTCTAGATCAGCTACACCTTGACCTTGAACATCACTTTTTTCCATAGTAAGCTCAATGTTGATAATAAAAATATATTAACCAAGCTTACCCATAAGCCTACATCCCTAATAAAAAAAATCTCTTAGGCTATGTGTTTAGGCTGTCATAAGAAGTTATTAACGAAACTTACTTAAACTAACCTTCCAAGGAAATGAAAATGAAATAGTAAAATTAATCTACAAAGATTAACCCAACTCCCATTGTAAAAAAATAATCATTTATATATTTATTATAAAATAATCAGTTAAACTACGAATAAAGTTTGGATGGATTAAAAATACAGTTAGAGACTGGTTATTTCTATGTAAAGTTGTTATGTATGACATTTAAACTAGTTATTTAAAAATAAAAATATTTTAATAGTCAACGTTTCTGTCTTGAAATTAATGTCACAGGGTAAAGTTTTTTGTTGTTGTAAAAATATTCATTTTCTCAAAAACAGTGTAAACGTACTTTATGCATGTCAAGAATCCCAAGGATTTTTTGTGTACTATTCCCGAAAAATACTGATAATCTCAGACCGATTCATCAGTAGGCCTACCGGTATTTTCTTTCCAGAGTCAAATATAAAGTACTTTTGAAATCTAAATGTAAGTTCGCAATTATCATTATTATTATTAGCACCGCGTCTTACTATCCGTTCGAGTTCTACGCAGTTTGCAATTACAGTACATAAATGAGATAAGTGAAAACTGCATTGACACATACCTTTCCGGCAGTAGCTGACATGTTTCCTAAATAATTGCTTAAGTGTGAAAAGCACGTGTACTTCGAAGTCAAATTGTGCGCAATTGTTTTTTTTGAAGTAGTCTGAAATAAAAGTTACAGGATTTATTAATGAGCTAGCAACTTAGCATGAGTACATTAGCAAACCAATAGTGTCGTCTGCAGAAGGAAACTGCTTGTTCACGATTTCATTGCAGATTCTTGATTATTTCAAGGACAATGAACACGCGCTGTCTATTTGGCCAACTATACAAATAGAACTAAGCTAGTTAAATTACACACCTTTAAAAAGAGTGATATTGTTTTAGAAAACATTTTATTTTAATCTTTTTTAATATTGAAAGAATACAAATAAAATAGCGGATTGAATAAAAAAAAGATTATGATTTATTTTGCTGATCCGAAATATTTATAAATGTTCCATGACAGAAAAACTATTAGTGCATTATTCTAATTAGCTCACTGGTATTATCCGAGTGTGGCCACAGCTTGATTTGTATAATAGACATACAGAGTACAGCAAATACAGCTTTTATATAACAAACAGGGCAAACACATTATACAATTCTAAATATAGATTCTCTAGTGACGTCATATCTGAGTTATTTAAAAAAAATATGAATTAACGGGTGTTATGAATGTGAGGAAATGTGTTGTCGAGTGATTGGCTACACTGTTATATACACGCCAGTGTGATGGACAGTGGGTGTGGACAAAAATGTGGACACTCATGAAAGTGAACTCCCAAGTGTTTTCATTACAGAGTGCAAAACTAAAACTATAGCAATTTATCACGTTTGTAGTATGTGCAAAGTAGCCTCCAGGATTGTCTAGAATATAACAGTGGCGACGAGGTGTAAAAAGAATCTGCGTACATTTTGTTTTTCGTCTGGATATTTTCCTGGCGAACAAAATTCTTCTTAATGGCGGATAGGGAGGAAGGGTCTTCTGTTTGTGTTACTGAATCAATTCCCAAGTTTAATATTGAACCTTTTGATCCGTCTAAGTCCAACTGGAAAGTTTACTTTAAAAGATTAAAAAGTAAAATTAGGATTTACAATGTAGAGGAAGATAAGCAGACTTTATATTTATTAGACGCCATTTGCGAACATGCGTACGAAAGGTTATGTGATCTGTGTGTGCGAACCGAACCAGAGTCTAAAACAGTGGAACAACTTGCAAATATTTTGACTACATTTTTTCAGCCAGAACCGAATGTACTGGCAGAAAGGGTTACGTTTCCAAACAGGGTGTAAAATGAAGGAGAATTACCAGCTGATTTCGCAGCTGAATTAAAAAAACTTACGCGTTATTGTAAATTTCCAAATGATTGCTTCGATGTTGCCCTTTGTACTCAATTTGTGCACGGATTGCGTTCTCAAGATCTGAAATTGAAACTAATGGAGCTTCCCACAGTTAATTTTGGGTCTGCTGTTGAGTATGCTAGTTCTTACTTTAGTTTACGTCTTTCGGTCCCACAAGATGATATTTGTACCACAAATGTCAATGTAGTTCAAAAGAAAGTTCAGAAACAAAGCTTATATAAATCCAGTAAAGGAAAGATACGTTGCATACATTGTAACAAACCACGATTCTAGTAACTGTTGGTATCGAAACGCTTCTTGCCGTATTTGCGGGGTCAAAGGCCATATAAGTCCTGCATGTGAGAAAAAAGCTAGCGGTGACACAAGAAGTACTTATCCAGATAAAAAATTGAGTTATTCTAAAAGAAATAGGGCTTTATACCAGGTATGCTCAGAGGATCAAACATCTGATGGAGAAAGTATCAATTTAAATGAAACTTCTGGCGTGTTTTCTGATATTTTTCATATTGAAAATTCAGTGAAGCCTAATAAAATCATGGCACAGCTAACAGTAGATGGGGTAAATATGGCGTTCCAAGTTGATACAGGGGCGCATGTAACATTAATCAATGAAGCTATCTTTAGGAGCAAGTTTCCAAATAAAGAAATTTTACCCACTACAGTAAAATTGCGTACCTATACCGGTGCACACATACCATTGTTGGGTAAAGCTAATGTC
>CABFOV010000661.1:121240-144484 GCA_902141375.1 Timema poppense
TTTGTGAACGTGTTCCCCTCCCCCCCCTCCTCAACGAATTCAATTCGAGTAATGTCAAGTGGGGGTTAGGGGTGTTCAGACTAAGGAGAGAGGAGTGTTATTAATGTGAGGAAATGTGTTGTCGAGTGATTGGCTACACTGAGATATACACGCCAGTGTGAAGGACAGTGGGTGTGGACAAAAATGTGGACAGTCATGAAAGTGAACTCCAAGTGTTTTCATTACAGAGTGTAAAACTAAAACTATAGCAATTTATCACGTTTGTAGTATGTGCAAAGTAGCCTCCAGGATTATCTAGAATATAACAACGAGGGCGTTACATATAATATATAATTATACTGTACATACATAAATACATCACGCACGCAATATACACCCATACACCCACACATGCCTACTTACGCCATTCCAAGGGGTAGGCAAGAATTCTCTTTTTCACACATTCACCTACAACACTTAGCTGCTTCTTACATGACCTACCCCTTCCTTTTGATCCACACACTCTACCTTCATATATTTTCTTTATCATTCGAGAACACTAATCCTCTCAACATGCCCAAACCAACGTAAGACGCTTCTTTCACATTGACCTATCAAATTCATTTTCAAAGCGCACTCCTTCAGACCCAATCATGACTGAATGGCCATAAGAGTTTTTACACATAGGCCTACATTTCTTAGATACTGTATCGCATTCCAACAGCATTACCTTGCTTTTGTGTTTCTCCCGATAAACCCACGCTTCACATCCATAAAACAATGTTGGCATCAACACACTTTTATATACAACCATCTTTGCCTCTACATCCTTTGCAATAATCCACATCAGTGATCTCTATACATATTATACTGGATTAACATAGGCATAACCCTTACAAAGGACTAAAGCGTGACGCTAAACTTAATCATCTGCTTAATTTTGAGGGGACAAATCTAACGATTTCTTTCAATGTTTTTGTGCGAAAACATGTCTCTGGTGCATAGATATGTTATTATTTGAAAATAGTGAAGTATCATATCACATCTGGAAGAATTTACATTTACGAATATCTAATTAAGTTTCACAGTGTACAAATACAATTAAAATCTTAGGTTTGTTAAAATATCTAGCTATCACCCATGTTGATTACATTCTGCTAAGGCTAACATATATTTAAAGTTGGATATTAGCTTGTATACTAGTTTTAGAATAAGATAAATAAACTATATTATTATAATGAAAGTTCAACAACTATAGTGAAATAAAGTAACTAGCAACTTGATTCCATTTGTTTGAATGACCAATCCGTCTGTCGATTTCACCATCCAATTTACAGAACATTCTGCCCAGATATACAAAATCATTTAAGTTGTTATAACAGTTTCCCACTTATACTAAGCTGACATGATTTCCTGATCCATCCTTATAAAAAAACTATTACCATTAGTTTTAGAGTAATTTATACTAAGAACCATTATGCCTTTCATCACAGTCAAATGATTTAATGCATTCTGCAAGTCACTTTATTCTCAGCCATTAATAGGCCATAATCTGCAATATATATAAAGCAGCACTCTCACATTCACATTGTTTATTTGTACACCAACCAACCACACCCTCATATGCATCCCTCATACATCTATCCATGACTACATTAAATAATCATGGAGGCATCATACAACCTTGTCTAATACCCTTTTCAATGTCAAACCATTAGGTCTAAGTTCCATCCACCCTAACACACGCTGTACGTCCATAATACACCGTAATAATATTTACTAACCAGACATCCACATCATACTCTCTCAGAACATTCCATAACATCAATGCCGGATTAAATTAACCCTGTGGAGACCCCTAGTCAGGCTAAATCTCAGGGCCCCTTTCTGACAAATTATCTCCTAATAATTTTTTAATTTTACCAACTAACCAATTAATCAATTTTATTACACAAAACAAACATTATTAATTATAAATGATATTAAACACATAATCTCAATAAGTTATTAAATATTACTAAACAATATTATACAATATTACTAAACAAAAAGTAAAACTTTTTAATTTAAATAAAGAAACAAAACTTCAAACATTCACTTTGCTTATTTTTTGTCATGAAATCTTTCATGATATCTGGGAAGTCTACCTTTTGCAAGACGTCATATTTAGTAGACATATTGGCAAGTGAGTTCAGTCATTCTAGTGTCATTGAAGATATATGACAATTTTTCAGCAGTTTCAACTTCTAGAAGGTTTGTTCACCAGAAGCGTTTGTGATCATGAGACACCTATAAATTCTTATTGCTGACATAACATTAATTGGAAACATTGATTTCAAAAATGACTCTGTACGATCGCGATGCTGATACTGTTTCATCAGCTTTGAAATCTTCTGTGATATGAACTACTTTTAAATCATTTCACCTACAAATTCCAACTCAATGTCCTTGGGATAATTCTCTCTAAATCTTTAGGGAGCTTCTTTAAATTCAGCATCTGTCTTCGATGGGAGCTCAAAGAGTAACATAAATAGAAAATTAACTTAGTTAAATGCTTCAAAACGACGGGAAATCTCCACACATAGTTGATCCAATATTGAGGTAAGTTTCAATCGTAAAATTTTCTCTTCATTGAAGAACAACCTCTTGCGCGTCATCATTGTCGTGGTATGATATATATTTCTTATGCACACATGCCTGCTTTCATCAATGTATTGCACATAGAATTTTTAATTTGCCTTCCTCTCCTCGTAGTCATCAAATATTTCTATTTGTGATTTCAGAAGATCGAGGGCAATTTTAATTTCCTCTTGTTTCCTTTAATATGGATTTGCTGACTCCGATTATCCTGTCTGGGATTACACTGCAGAAACCTGTCATGATTACACTTTCCGTATTTGACAAGCCCCTTAGTAGACATTTGGTTTCGAGAATTGTCTCTAGCTTTCGATTTACATCTTCAACAATAGCCTGCAAAGCGTTCTGGAAGCTGCCGTAGCCTTGAGATAAAACCTTAGTCACATCGGCCCTCCCACAACACCCTGAGTCAGTCACTCTTTTTAAAAAAACTAAAACAAAGCCTTGCTGACGTTCGTCATCTTTGTCCTCAAGATATTCCATTCTCTTTTGATTTCTTAACTACTTACATGTTTTAGAAAATTCCTGGAACGGGAAAAATCGCTTTTACGATCTTCATACTGCCTGCAGGGAAAAATCCTGGTTAACTTGAGTACTGCTTGGGTACTAGCGGCGCGCCCTGATCTTAAACGTTAGGTTACTATGCGGTTACCTTGGCATTTTCTAGGGGTATCGGAGATTATATACTCTCGTACTAGTTACGAAGATTGTTTCGTATCCCATTATTTCTGGTAGTTTTTTTTTATGATAAGATGTATGAGTGTTACGGCAGGTTGCGTAACTCATTCTAGCCATCGGAATTAATTTGTAATGTTAAATTATGCGTTGCTACTTAGGGTCTGGGTTCAACGGCTATCGTTGACGTCTATTTGGTATATATTTAACCTATATCATTTTATGTTTTTTAAGTATCTAGTGTTAATATTTGTAGGCTCTCTATTTTGGTCACATAGTGTCGGACGTCTGTAGCGTCTTTGTATATTGTTAACTAAACATCAGCCATCTTGGCTATTTAAATAATTCGCGCCTTTTTGGCGGGCTGTTTAAATTTAAATCTCTCGACTTTCAGTCCAACTATTTCCCCTGAGAGGGTTGCAAATATTATAAATGTTTGTGGCGACTGAGTTAATGTTTTGCCGCATTGATCATAGGCTCTTGGTGCCTGTTTTCAGCGATTCTTTGTACCTGCTCTACCTTTGTTATTTTACCAAATTGTAATAAAATATTATCTTCTCTTCTGAACCCATGGTTGTTCTTTCACATGCACCCTTCCTAGTGGTGGGCATCAGAATGTGATGAACAGATCAAGACAACAATATTTACATACATATCTCATAGCATCCTGAGTCCACTCGTGCATGTAACGGGGCCCACCAGTACAACTTGAAGGTAACACAACCAACTTTCCAAGATCAGAAACTTTCCCTTTCTCCCTTGCACATGGCGTCCCACAGGTGTACGTAGTTTTCCGTTCGTAGTTAACTTTGTTTGTGTCTAATGAAATTCAGGTCTTTACGTACATTTCAATCAAAACTGATTAAGAAGACTGTGATAGAGTAAAATGTAGTTTTATTAACCATCTCTTTCCATGATTCGGTAAGAGTAAAAATCTGAAGCTGCAACTGTTTTCTTGAGAAGGGCTTTGGAATTTGGATCAAACTGGGGGATGCTAATGGAGTATCCATCTTCTCCATGGCAGAACATACGAGGGTACTGAAGAGCGTCATAAGTACGGTGAGTTTCACTGATCTACACCAACTTAGTGTCTCTGCTGTGAAGAACGATGTCCAACTTTTCAAACACCTGCCCCGCAAACACCAAAGCCACCTCACTGGTTGTAGGCGCATTATATCGACCCCTATGTTTTGCTGAAGGTTTTCGGTCCGCATGAATCACAACTTTAAACTCTTAACCTTCTGGGGAATTCTCCATTGCTGTTTTAAAATCTCGTATGTAAGGATTGTGTTCATGCAGAACTTTTTGAAGTTGTCCAACTAACCAGGTATTCACAACAGGAAAGATTTTGGACCAAATTCGCACCACTTTTTTATCATTATAAACCAAATCTATTTGTTAAAATGAGGGGTTTATCTATGATGAAGGTAACAAACTTACTATCCTGTAGTAAGCTTGCCCATGAACCTTAAAAGTTGGCATACAGTTTCCCTTATGTACCTCCTTAGCTTCAAAGGACGTCATTTGAAAACATCCATTATACTTCCTAATGTTTGCCAGAAAATGTAGAGACTCGGGATGATCATTAGTAAGGAGGCTGTGGAGAGAATCGGGAGACTTTTCAATTGAAGGAAGATGTAGTTTGCCGTTGCTACAACATAGACCCGGGCTTTCTTCTTTACAATTTTTTTGCGTGACACCTCTTGCATTCGACTTTCTGTACAACAGAAATAACCTTGTCATTACTGTAGTTTGTATTACAGTCATACTTAAATCTTTATTAAGATTTTATTTTCCACGGGATCAACCATTTATTTTCATTGTATCTACTAACAGCTTCGGGATGACTTCGGGATGTTTGTTTGCGTATCTGGATACGGAAGCTCTGTTTACATCGGGATTTTACTCGTTGTATCTTTTAATTACTGCACTATTCACATCAGGATTTTTCTCAGTGTATTTCCAAACAGCCTCCCTATGAATGTCAGGATTTTTCGCAGTGTATTAATTTCTGGATTTTTCTCGTCATAAGCTTGTACTGACCACCCATGAACATCTTTTTTCAGTATCTTTTCCCGACTTCCTATGTTTTTTTATTCTATAGATGAATCTAGCACGATGCTTTTTTCCTTTTTTTTTCCTCGTTGGAAGGAGTAATTTAGGAACTGTTGTCCAAGTCAGGGGGAGAATTCAGATCATCATCAGGCACAACAGAAAGACACTGGTTTTTCGGAAGAGAAGGGTAAAATAAATAATTAAAAGGAAATTCATGATAGGTTTTGTCAATGGAAGAACACCGGACAACAATACTTGCAGGGCTGGTTACATATAGTGATATAAGGATAGGGAGAGCGAAAACGGGTGGTTGTTGAGGAGGGGGAATATATTGAGGTATGAGCGGTTCAAAATGCGATTGCATCATGGGACCAGAACCCCTAAAACGTAATATGGGCCTTAACTCAACAAGCTCCTAAGGCTGTATAATCACCTTGTCATCACGATACACCACCAGATGGTAAGGGTATATTTCATCAGAATTCCTAATTTCATAGTGGGTGGCGTATGTGGTGCGGAGGGACATGTGAGCCTGGGACTCAACCCTGGTTCTGTATATGTTACCATACGGCATCGTAGTGAACTCTTGAAACTGTTTCCAGTTATTACAAATGTGCTGGACGACACTGGCCCGCACCTGATGCATCAGAGATTCAGTGCCGAACATGAAGTAAGATAGAGAATAGAACAAATAGGATCCATCCCCCTTCATAGGCACAACCAACATAGTGAGGTACCATCACGCCGTCAATATCAAAGAGATCCATGCCTAATAATGTGTATTGGGAAAAAAAAGAACAATAGAGCTAGCTATAAGAAATAATCCGTGTATTTTTAGAAATGTGGGAGATGACACAAATAACAAATTTGTCACACAATAAAAAACAATAGTAGAAAGTGTCCCAATCAGATAATATCAGCGACAAAATTTAATGGAAAAACCGTTATAGATATTGAAAGCAGAGAAAAAAAAAGAATCTCGAGAGTACAACTCCTTCCTATCTAAAACCAAACTAAACTTTATTAAATGGTAACCTTAAACAGAACTGAAAGGATCTCAAAAAACGTTTAATAAACAACTTCTATAGAGGAACGCAAGGTAAACATGTCATAAAAATGAACTCTGCTTATGTTAAAAGAATATTATCTTAATATGGAATACTACAAATGGAAGGAAAACCTGGTAGTACAACTATAGCGTTGTGATAAAACTGACTCAGAAATAAAGTAGGTACAGAGCCATAAATATTCGTACACTTGTATTTTTTCCCATTATAATTTGTGTGTATACGATTTTTATTGTTTTCAAATAAATATTTTTATCTATACGTGGATTTAGATAAACTAAAACCTTATTTAAGAAATACAAATTACGTAACAACTTCATATAAATTGTAAAATAAATAAATTGAATCAAAACATGCAGTAAATTATTCGTGCACTGGACTTTGACCTGTAGTCCTTACATATTAAAAACAATTGATAGGTTTATTTCACACTTCAGTTTATTTCAAAACATTCACTATACGCCTCAGTTTATTTCTAAAATCTCGAAGATAAATATTAGTGTACAGTTTATATAATTAAAAAGTTTAAAATTACAATGGGATGGAAATCCAAGGAAACAACCGAGTCAGAAAGAAAAATCATCATACTCTTACATAATGAATGCCAGTTGCTAAGGGAAATCGGAAAAAAATGTTAACAGGCCACACACAACTGTTAAAGACATAAATAGATTTAGGCCTGAGGCCAGTAGGTTGTATCTTCTCCATGTTAAATTTAACATATTTGAGACCTGTTCTCTCTAAATCCACTGGAGATTTTTGGCTGAAATTTCTGTGTGTGGCTATTTGGTACTTTCTTATTATTTTAATAATATATTTTTCTAAAATAATATTTAATTTTTGTCTGTAATGTTCCAATTTTTAAGAAAAAAAAAATCAACCCAAAAACTTTAGAAAATTACAGTCCAATTTTAAAAATCTCTTGTGAAAATCTTCATCTAGATTACACAAATGAGTGGTAAAAATCACAAGTAATTAAAATTACTTGGTTCTGAGATAGTGGGGCATTTGTTTAAAAAAAATCTACTTTCGAGAAAAAGTATTTTAAACTTTATTTTAACAATGCCTACCAAATTAACATCTATTTAATGTTTCAGCACCATAAGGTCGCTTGTCTGTGCCCTCATATTCATTATAAGCTTCTTCCAGTTTCCTCTTAGCACGTTAACTGCGTTATCTGGCCGTCTTTTGAATTTGAGACAGTATTCACTCACCTCTCTGCACACGTGTTTTGTCAAGTAAAATCATAGCCGATACAGTGTTTTGGCTTACAGAGATCCCAAGATTTTTTAAAACAGGACATCTTGTGATATTCCCGTTATTAAATGATAATATGGGGCATCATAAATCCCAAATTGCATGGTTTTAAGCCCAACAAAAACAGTTTTGGGTACTTGAGACCAAATTACCCCATTCATGGACTCATTTGGGTTCTGGCTTTTGCCATGTAGGCACTTTGCTAGAAGTGTAGGATTTTCCAGATCCTTCCTTTGTTTCTGTTATAATTCCCTCTGGAATATGCAAATTACTCCGTTCATGAACTCAATTGGGTTCTGGCTTTTACCGTATAGGCACTTTGCTAGTAGTGTAAGGTTTTCCAGATCCTTATTTTGTTTATGTCATAATTCCCTCTAGAATATACAAGTGTTCCTCATGGTTGAATGGTTATTTTCTTGCCACTGCGTTTTGGTACTTATACAAACTCTCTTCGCCCTTTTCCCCAAGCCCATGTTGAGGATTTTTATTGGTTGATAGCAAGTGAAAATATTCAGGCCAAACTGCTTTCTTCATATTCTCAAGATCTCCAGGGCTTCGCCTAGTTGCTAAGCCATAATATTTCTGAAGAGCCAAAATCCTATCATTCGTGAGGCGATTTCTTCCATCAATTGTCTTTCCATCAGCAAGAATTTTTTTCCCTGTATTTAATTTTAGTTTACAAAGACGAGTTCCCACACGCTTTTGCACGTGGCATACACATTCAATTTTTTCGATTGTAAAATCGTCCCCATATGGCTTATCTTCTAACAATATACTGAAGGCACTGGAAACCCCATCCCCCAAGTATTATTTATACTTTACATTATACAAAGGCTCAGAACTTCTAAACATTTCATTTGCTCCCTGTGCTTTCATTGCTCCACTGGTACTACTAAAATTGGCTGTACAACTGTCTCCATGGACACCCTTGAGTTTTTCTTTATATGTATATTACTTACTAAGTATCGACACATCCAGAACTCAACCAGTATCCACACTTATAGTCACTGTCAATACGCCATTATTGGATGTATGGCCTCTTTTCTGCCGGGTTCCATCCGCTGCAATATTCAGCTCTTGATTATCATAATTTGCCTTCAGTGTATCTTCAATAACCTTCTGCTTAGAATCGGAATAGATTTTGTGGTCGAACCTAGAGTATCATAATATGGTGAACATTTTGTTGGAGGCCTATGGAGATTTAGAATAAAGCACAGTACAACACCTGAAGTTTTCCCTTTCCCTATTGTAGGCAAAGCATACACTAGCCTCGTGTTTATAACTTGGTTCCCTATACTCTCTGAAAGTTTGTGTAGTTAGCGTGTAAGCTGAAATTTGCACAGTATTATTGATATAGTTTATGGCTGATTTCCTATTTATATCGAAAGTAAGTTCCTCACCACGGAGCTTACAATCATATATTAATAATACTTCACACACAAAAGCTTGTAGCTCAATTATATCATAAGCATTTGTGACTCCAACATACTCACTGTAAGTCACTGAAACGTCACCAATCTTTTTATTTAATGCATTTGAAGAACTAGTCCTAATACCTGTAGGTATAGGCTCATTTTGAATAAAATGGTCTTTAGGCTTGCCTACATTCTTTCTCTTTTTAAAAATATCCTTCCTCTTTGTCACTTTATGAAGTATGTAAACAATATAAATATCAACGTATAAAAAAATGTATTTGAACGATTTTGAAAATGTTAGTAACAACACATTACCTCCCAAAGGATGACATTACAATTTTTGTTTTTATATACAAATGGGAGGGAAAATAAATGTATTCCTAAAGCAGCAAGAATGCCAACTTCTAAAAACAAATTCATAGCTACATGGTATAAAATTTTGTAGATAGCTAAGAAAATATATAAATGTTATGTTGGATAAGGAAGTATGTTAAACTACGTTCCGCGCCACACGTCATTGTATAATTAAAAGGGGTATACCTTTACTTATATTTTGTAGGGTTTTAAAAAAAGGTCTTAACCCAAAGTTAAGATGTTATAGAAAATTAAATAATAAAAAAATCAAGTTTTTTTGTTGCCATACAAACTTGCTGAGTCCCCTTAAGGCTGCTTGGAAGTAGAATTTTTCGAAAAGCGTTCTATAATGCACCCCTACAGTAAAAGAAGAACCACCATGCAAAAAGAGAGTAGAATACGAATCACCATGTGGGATGGGGGAGGCGGGATATACGTGTTTTGGCCTTAGGCCAATTTAAGGCCTCATAGGATCTGAATTTTTGAAAACGCTTTTTTTAGTGGACATTAAACATATGAGACATACAGCCATGCGAAATTTCAGCGCTCTATGTCTTGTTACCCTGGAAATGAACTAATAAATGGGCTTAGGCCCAAGGCCAATTTTAGGCCTCTTAGGAGTCAAATTTAAAAAAAAGTCTGTCTTAGTGCACCTATACAGTATAATAAGAATCATCATGCAAAATTTCAGCTTCCTAGGACTTGTTCTTGAAATACAGTGATCAGTGAGTGAGTGAGTTAGTGGTATTTGCATTTTATAGAAATATATGAAGGTCAAACGTTCACACACTATGCATTTACCTAGTATTTATTATTTATTGGGTTATCTAAGTCATAATAATAATCTAAAGGGGTCGGTATGGTTGATTTGGGTAAAATAGCTTTCTTAGGTTTCTTATAATCCAAGGGGTACAAACTCTTTTGTTTAGTAATTGCACCCTGTAAAACTCATTTAACTTTTACTTTGTTAACATTTTTACTTTTTTTCGACTCCTCGAAGAAATAAGTATTGTGATCGTAAAAAACAACAACAATCTTGTTATTTTGATGAGTGTCGAAGTTTCATGACTTCCTGAAACCGAAAACGTAGACAAAATTTAACCCAAGCTTCTAACTTAAAGACATATGATCTACATAGTTTATTTTCTGACAAGATAGTGATAAATAGAAATAATTTTTTTTGTGAGATCTACACAATTAATTTATAAAAATTAATAGGAAATTTCCAATCAGCTTGATAGCTAGGGAATAAAGCTGAGGAAGGTTACTTTATAACATACATCAAGTTGGCTCGAAACGTGGCGGGCAAACTTGAACCTCAAGCCAGCCCACCACATTAAAATCGTTATAGTTTGAGTAATTTAATAGCACAAACACTGAGCTTCAGGCACATATGAGAAAAAATGTAGCACAAAGGACTGTATTAATTTAAATTGATTTGGTAAAAGTGGCGGCTCAACTTGATGTGCGTAACTTATGGAATGGAAGATCACAATTTCCTGGAGCTCAGGCCTTGTATCTGGAGCCACAGCTCTCGGTCTTCTGTGATCCTCTTCATGTCATTATATGAAATGCATCTCATCTCACTGATCGTGTTCTTGAGATGGGGCATCCTGGGTATTCACTTCAATTTCCCCCCTAACATCTTGCCTTCAAAAATGTTCTGAAGAAATGTGTCATGTCTCAAGGAGCTTCGTTTTCCTCTTTCCTATTGTCTTCAGTAAGATCCTTTTCTCTTTTACTAATTGTAGAATTTTCTCATTACTCGTCCTGTCTGCCCAACTTGTTCTTGTCAACCTTCCCCAAAACCTCTCCATTAACCTGTAGTACCACTTTAGAATTTTGAACTTTTTTTGGTGCCAAAGTTTTGTACCGTTTTGTATCACAAAAAAAAAGTTTTGTACCCGTACCCGTTTTGAGTAATTAGCATATCAAAGTGGTGACTCCAGGTTAATGCTGTTGTACCACTTTTGAATATTGATTTTGTTAAATGACAAAGTTGTATACTAGTTTAGTACCGTTATGTTACATTTTTTTTCTATCTGTACCAGTTTTTAGAAATTAGTATTTCAAAGTGGTCACTTAAAGTTATTGGAGTTGTACCACTTTTGAAATTTAAACTTTTCCAATGAATAAGTTTGTATTAAAAATGTAATATTTTCTACTATAATGTTTTAGTATTCTAATGACTTTTTTTTATAATATATATAAATACCAAAGTGGTTACTTTAAGTTAATATTTTTGTACCACTTTTGTTTCCTCTATTAATGACTTTTTTGGTGATTGAAGAGAGCAGTTTTTTTTAATCATTTAAATAATGCTGTTTTGAATGTATTAGTACAGATTTAAAAGGTTTAACATTAAATTTTGTTTTGTGTACAGTTGAGAAATTATATTTTACATATGTTATGTAAATAGCTTTCCCAGATCATATTAAAAATATATATTATTTATTTTTTAATGAACTCTTTGACACGAGTCTTAATTAAGTCAGATGGGCCATGCAATAATTATAATCAAAGGAATGATGAATGTGTTGGAAAAATATGTTAAGACATGTAGTAGTGCATGTTTATTGCGTTTTTAGGTGATATTAAAAATCAGTCACAATTATGAAATATTTTTGTCCTGGTTTTTCGGAAAATCTCTGGTCAGCATAACATATGTAAGACATCGCATTAAAACAACTATCTATATGTACAAAAGTATTATAAAATTACATCAAAATCTGGCTACTGGTCATCAAGATAAAGACTTAAAAAATACTAATGTGGATTAACCACTTTGATATGTTAAGTATCCAAAACTATTACGGGTATAAAACTTATTTTTGTGATACAAAACACTACAAACATAGTACAAAACTTTTTCATAAAAAAAAAATTATAATTCAAAAGTGTTAGAACAGTATTAACCTGGAGTCACCACTTTGATATGCTAACTACTCAAAACGGGTACGGGTACAAAACTTTTTCTTTGTGATACAAAACGGTACCAAATTAGTACAAAACGTTGGCATAAAAAAGTTCTAGCTTCAAAAGTGATACTAAAGGCTAATGGAGGTCTTCTAAACCACATTTCTGTGGATTGAAGTTTTGTTTTTCCTGTTTCTATAAACTCCAGGTTTCACATTCATATGTCAGCACAAAGGTCTTAGAAAATTTCTTTCTAGTCTATATACTGATGTGTATATTTAATAACAAGCTCCTATTATTTTGAAAGGCTTGCTTTGCAATCGCTATCAATTTAAAAAATTCTCGATAAGGCATCTATTATTTTCCGGGTCAGTCAGACTACCCAGATGCCAGAATTCCTTGAATTCTCCTAATCTTGTTTTACCCATTCTTATATTTGTCTTCATCCCACAGAGTGGAGATGGGGAGTCCGTAAAACCACAGTGATACAAATCCCAAGGGAAGAACATCCCCCAGTGCCCAGTGCATCCTGCCGAGATTCAAACATCGACATTAACGTCACCAACAATCCAATAAATAGTGAGACTTACTACCTAAATAACTTAAGCAATGGTACGGGTTTACATTTGAGTAAATAATTGGTGTAAGCTATAAAGCCTTCAAAGGCGTCTCTCCATTTTTCTATTGCCCTCCCCCCTTCCCCCGCCCTCCTACTTTTACTTTTTGCCAATGAGCATGAGCTTATCACCTACACAGATTGTATTACGTATGTGCCCCATCCACGGTGTTAGTAGGAAATACTTTCCTCTTCATATCAACCTTTGACCTAATTATTTAGAAATGTATTAAAACTCGTGATATGAGTTCTCTGACAACTAGAGTCGTTACATTTCCCTGAATAAAATTAAGGATTTTCTCATTGGTGGCAGTAAGGGATATCTGACAGATGTTTTTAAACCATTGGCTACACATAAGAGGTATTTGGGAAATTTTTCTATAGCCTTTAAGGGTGACCTGGCGGTCTAGGGGTAAGGTGTCAGACTTCTGTGCTGGCGACCTCAATCCTTGGTCCAGGCATAGATTTATCTGATTATCAAACCCTTCCTTCACCTCTGACAAGACATCTTGTGAATGTGGGGAATGCCAGGCCTCCACCGTGGTTTGGATCCCACGTTAAACTGTAGGTCCTCCATTTCATCTCACAATCACCCTACCATTACACATTAGCGTAAGTGCGTATAGCCCGAACGGGTAGTAAGACGCGGTGCTAATAATAATAATAATAATAATAAAGCCTTTGGAGTAATAAAGGGGTAAAGATTTCAATTAATATAATTTTATGAACATTAGCTAAATAAACTTATTACTACTTACATTTAAATGTATTCTATGTACAAGTCTCATGAGTTCTTGTATGTCCAGCCTTTGATGCCAGTATTACCAAAGGCCATGCTAAACATATAGGTACATTTTATTCTTCCTCTTCTTCATATTATTATTATTACTAGGCGCGTTGACACAATGAGGTCATTAGCATAGAAAAAATTAAAAAATAGTAAAATCCCCAAAGAGTAAAACAGATACAATCCAAATACAGCTAAAAACAGCAGATTACTAAAATTAAAATATAAAGAATAAAACACGTACTATTTTTTTTGTTCAAACAAATCTCAACATGAAACAATACCAAAGGGAGATACCTTAAGAGTGAGACTCAAATGGAATTTAAAATGTTCACTCAGCTTATAAAATGGAGTAAACTAATAACTTCATCCGCACTATCACGTAACAAATAACGAAGGTCACCATTAAAATCTAGGGCCAAGCTAATAGGGCATAATTGCGGCACTCCACCAAAATGTGGGACACCTTAAGGGAAGCAATCGCAAAGCTCACACACAAGAGTGGATCTTCTCTTAGTAAAAATCCATATGTCAGAGACGTTTGCTCGATGCAAAGCCTTGTCACGACGGCCTCATTTCTTCTAGACGAAACATTTTAGTATTAAAACCTTAGAAAAGGAAGAGTAGAAATTAAATACTAAATTAGGATTGTAGTTAAAATACGGGAAATTTCATGGTCTCCAACCCTTTGTTTGGGGGTGAGGGACAACAACGTTCCATACTAAACTATACCACCAAAATAGGGTGACAACCCTATTGCTGCCTCTCAACCTCCCTCGTACCTCACCAAATAGAGGATCTGACAAACCTTGGCCCCTCCTTGAACTCCGACCTCTGTCTAGATCAGTTTGGCCGCGTACTCTGCGCCTCTGCTGTAGGTCATGTTCACTCTGAGCATGCTGTTATCGGTGATCGATCACTGCTACTAAAAGTGAGTCTATAAATAGATAGCATCCATGTAGCAGTTCGGGAACTTGTCTTAAATAAGCAAACTTACACTAAGTTAAGATCCATGACCTTGTCAGATAAGGGTCGCTAGTCGCTTTATGGGAGCCAAGATATTTATTGTGAGAATGTTTAAGGTGCGGCAGGATAGAAGACCAAATTCCTTTTTGGGTCTTATCTTACATCTCGAGCTGAGTACCTGCTTGAGGATAGGAAATACCCCCACCACTCTATTACTTTCCTTACCCTGGCATGTGTCACTATTTTGGTCGATTGGTTTTCTGTATTCGGAAATACAAACAAAGCAGAGACCGATAGGCCGCCTCTACCTGAAGTTTTAGGCTCACAAAGTGTTTGAATAAGCTTTGTTCCTATATATAATAATAAAAGGAAGTGTTTGCCAGTGTGTATTTGATTGTTTGTGTGCAATACCTAGCAAGATCTACGGCAAGCAGAGATCTGAAATTTTTAACATAGGTGGGTGAAAGGGGGTCCAAATGCACCCCGAAGCCGGATTTTTAAATTTATAATTAGCTTCTTCGTTAGCCTATTTTTAACAAATTTTGAAATATCATGGTTAACACCGTGTGGGATTGCTGGTTTCTAATATACACTACTTAGAAAACTGCTTTATTTTTCCAGTAAATTGAAGCAGTTTTAAATATGTGTTTAATGAAAACATAATTATTATATGTCTATTGCTTATTACTATGTTGTTTGGAAAATTATATAATATAATGATTCTCTAGATTTTTAAAATCAATTGTAAAGTTATTCAGGCACGTTCTACCTCGAGGCTGTAAATTAATCAAAATATGATAAATATTAATTTCTCAACGGGAATTAAACAATTAGCTTAGTAAGAGGACGCGCTAAGTATTCGTCTCAATTATCTAGAGCAGCGGTTCCCAAACCGTGGTACGTACACTTATTCCAGCTAGTACGCCGTGAGAAACCAAACAAAACAAGCAAATTCAAGTTGTAAGAAGACAATGTCTCATCAAATACAATAAACATATTACGACCAAGTCAAACCAAAAGGAAAATAGATTCAAACTGTTGTTGGAAGGGTAAATATAAGTGTTTTTGTAATATGTCTTTGATACGTGTGCCCTATTATCCGTATTGATTGAGTAGAAATGTTAAATAATTATAAATAAAAACTGTTGATCTATAAATATGTTGTGCCATTATATTCCTGGGCGCCATTAAAATGAACCTAAATATTAAATATTCAGCACGATTTTGGTGGCACTCCAAAATACGGAAATTGTTTGGGTGGTACGCCACTCAACAAGTTCGGGAACCAACGATTCTAGAGTTTAGACAAATGTGTACAAATAAAGGTATAGCCTCTATTCATATATCATCATTTGATAAAAATACATAGTATATTCAGGAGCTACTCTCAAAACGGTGTGAGCCAAGCACATAGGTAGGATTTAATTTGTTAATGTGGGAGGGTATTTTGTTGGGCAGATATATTTTTAAGGGGTAGCTGCCCTCCACCCCCTGAACTACCAATGGATGCATTTTTTTTTATATTATACACTTCTCGGATTGATTTAAAAGTTTTTATCGTAGTGTTTAACTTGGATTAAGTCTTCCACCATTGTGTAAAAAGTACACATTTTATCATAGCTTTTATTAGAAAGCGTTACTGTTGAACACATTTTGGAGAGGCACGCTCTAGTTGCAGTTGAATAACGCGTTTGTTTCTTATTGCACCAGATCACAGGAACATACCACAATTATATATAAATATCTAGTAGCCATTACAATAAAATATATTTTTAATAGTTTTACTGGAGGAACAGTGTAAAGCTGTAAAATTCTGGAAGTCATTAATAGAGCTGTGATTCATATGTAAATACATATTCTATTCCTCGACATTTAGATGTTCATAAAATATAAATCAAAGTGAATCACCATATGCTGGAGAAGCTCATTAAGTCAAAATTATTGATTTGTGAAAAATTCAATTTTTAGTTTATGAGTGAATGATACTTTTACTTTTTATTCTTATTTAAAAATCATAAATCCAACTTAAACAATTTTTTAAAATAATATTAGGAACATACTTTAAAACATTAAGTGTCCACAATTTTTTCATAATCTATTGTTTGATTAAATTTAATTAATTACTTACATTCACTTGACTTAGTGAGTTTTCACTGATAATAAAATATACTATTAAAGGTTGACTTAGTGTTCTGATTATGACTTAGAGAGATTTTCCTGATTAAAAATATGTGTTATAGAAGGTTGATTGAATGACAGTCATTATTTTAGAATCATGATAACTACTGGTTAAACTATTTAGTTTAATAATTATTCAAATGCTTTTGTTTTTAAAGAATTTGAATTATAACTCAAGATTTATTACTAATTTGAACAAATTATATCCACTTAAAAATACATTTCAATGTTTACTTATTCAAACGTCAAATAAATGACATTATAATTGGAGTACAATTAGAAAACCAACAAAAAGAATACAATAGTTCTCATGTCATTACATAAAATCTGTTTGTTGAATTTCAAAAATAAAAAGGCATTTTGACAGTCATTCATTTAGAAAATAAATAATACTATTTTAATTAATCACTTTACTTACTGATACTTGACATAATGTCTACTATTTTAAATGTCAAATTAGAAAAGAAAATTAATTTTACTTACAATTAAAACTTGAATAGATTAAAAAAAATTACATTGAAAATCCATAAACAATAGAATGAGGTTACAAACAGCACGTTTAAAGGCTAAACTTATCCAAGCATCTTCTTCATTCTCAGAATCTAGAAGCCCTGGCTCTGGGACCCTCTCATTCATTATGCAATCTGGGATGGAACTATACCAAGCATGCTCTTGTTTCATTTCCTTGCTTATATGAAGTTGTTTTTTTATAAAGATTTTGTGCAGTGTATTCAGTATCTAGTTGATTTCTGCTACGTTTCCCTACATCAATTTCCTGATATTGTCCAAAGTAATCATAACTGTATTTTATTATATTTGGACATTCTTTTGAGAAATGAAAGCCTTTTACCTTTAATCAACAAACTCTATTAACAGCACTATCAACAATACTATTCCTAACATTCTTTGATGCCAGGTTCCTTAGATAATAAAAATGGTGAATTTCAATTCCTTGACTTGATAAGGTCCACTCTTTTTGTTTCTGTTCCTCATTGATCTCGCTGTTCTAAAAATTGTCAGACAATCAAGAAGTGAATATACTGGAACATACTCTTTGGAGTTTTCTATTGCACTATGAACCGAGTCCACCTGACCACCTCCCCGTTTGAGTGGCCACACCCCATAAATTTATTCTCAATTATATCTAAATGTGTGTTCTGTACAATGTATAGCATAAAGGCACATAAATATATTTGTAGCAAGCATGAACTTATTTCTGAGCTTCCTCTTTTTCTGTTTAGTTCTGTCCATGCATAACAGTATGCATTATTAGGGGAAACCGATTCATAGATGGTTAAATTATACACGTGAGAAATAAAACAAAATAAAAATATTCTAAGAAGTAAGAAAATATTATTTCCTAACTATTGTTGTCATTGATAATGTCGAATGAGCAAGTGTTTACAGGATAGATTTAACTAACCAACTGTGTAGTTAGTAAGATTATTTATGCTCTTTTAAATTATTGATCAAAACAAGGCTAAGGAAAACTCACTGAGTCAGTTGACATGACTTAGTGAGATTTTCTTGAAAATAAAATGTTTCTGTTGACTTGGTGAGAATAACATAATATTTAATTGTTAGTTGAAATGACAACAAATTACTTAGTAAGTTGTTCCAAAATTAAGAGCAATTATTTACCTTTGTAATGGTACCGAAATCTAAAAATTGAAATAAATGACTTAGTTTTTCCAGCAAACCCACGACATTAGGGTTAATATAATATATAAAATGAAAATAAAATATTAATTGAGTTTCTTTTTATATATATTTACATATTTGGACATGTTTATATATTTCAAGTGATTTTACATAAAGTTACCAACTTTGTGATTATTTAATATATATTTTAGTAATAATTATTGCAAATTTGTTGAGTTTTAAAACAGTGTTTGATTTGGCTTCGCTTGCATAAATAAGCTTAAAGGAATTTTTCAATTAACTATTGAAAAGGGTAAAATCCAACTCGGGTAGTCAAGTGTTTTCCCACTAAGTACAGGCCTTCTCTCCTCACAATGAAACTTTTGATGCATTTTTTAAAGAATTTAGCAAACAGATAAGTAATTTTGGTCTTGAACCTCCGTCCCTTCCAACACACTAGTCCCAACGACTTACATTCTTATCTTGTAATATCTCCATGTGATTTTAGTTTCACATGAGCGGTTGAAAGTGAAAGTCTTAACAATAAGCTACCATAAGATATTTTATTTTGTTCACCATGACATCAGGTGAGTCTTGCTGGATACAAAATTAAAATAATGGGCTGGGATCAACGACTCCTTCACAACCGACAGGAAAGTTATAATGTGTCAAGCTTGCAACAAAAATATGGTACGTTCCATTAAAATCAAAATTGGAATAACATGTGTAGCATGTCAATCAGTTAGATTGGACATCTACAACTAAACAATTCTATAATTCATTAATTTATGCAAGAAATAAACTATATTCGCATATTTAATTGAGTCTACTCTGAAGATACAGTTTAATAAATTTACGTTTCTCCCTACCTTCAAACATTCAAACACGTGGTTGGTAAAAAAACTGACTTTTGTTAAATACGGGAGTAGATATCAAAGAAGAGAATTAATATTAACATAGTTATAAATACAAATACTTTAACACATTGCTTTTCTTATTGGATAATGTCAAAAAGATTTACTTACGCTTGCCATGCGGTTAACATGAAAAAATGGTAAACTGCATCTATATCACCAAATCTTATTAAAATAATAATGGATCCTGAATAACATAATTAAAACAGATATATTTCCATATAATATGCCTTGCTGAGTACTCACATCCTTTGGATGTCTGCTGATTCCTTTCTCCCACATATGAAGCTCAATAAAAGCTATTCAATGATGGCCGTTCCACGTGCTATCATAACTAGACTCTGATTTTGGTTGGAAGAACAGTAGAGAAAACTCAAACATATTTTGTTGAGGCCAACAATGATAACATTTTACCATATTATATGTGTAATTCTGTAGGTATCAATAATATCCATCCGAAGTGACAGTTTCATCTAATATGACTTAATATATAAATTTATTAAAATTGTTATAGTAACTTTAGTAACTAACTTCTACTGTTCTTCCTACCAAAATCATACTATAGATCTGTTAAAGTGAAGTTGTGCGTGTGACTATCGACGCAAAGATCTTCTCATCAACGACCCTGGTGGTAAACCAAGGAAGCCTCTTCCTACCTTTGCTCGGTAAGTAAATGTTTCTTGTTAATTCTCTCTTCCTCTCCGCCCTCCTCCGTAGTTCCTTTTTCTATGTTCTTATGTTTATCATTCTTTCTGCTTTCTTCCATTCGTATCAGGTTGAGTACCAGCACACCATATAGCCATTTAATGTATCTCTGCATTGAAGGAAGGACTCCATGTTCATCACGACAACTATGAAGATGGAGGCGTCGGATACACCACCACCTCAGCCGGGATGACAGCTTTTCAATAACCGCCTATGAAGGTAAGGCCATGGGATTCACCGCAGCTATGGATGGAACCATAGACTTCGATGTATTAAGTATTCTACAGTAATCGACGAGTCCTTATGACTTAGATAATTTTGTTTATAAAGATGAGTTATATCTGATTGCACCCCATTTAGATTTTTATATTGTCGGAGGCGATTTTCTTTTTGATAGTAGGTCTAGTTGACCATTAATCATTTTCAAGTCTTGTTGACTTGCTAACTAAAGCTTTAATTTATTTTTTATTAAAAGTTGTGTCCTTTAGAATGCGGGACGAGTCCCTTTAATACTTGTTTTTCAAATATTGTAATTCAGTACGGTAGTCTCTATTGATATATATATGCCTCCGGCGTAGAAAAGTCATAATGTCTTAATTAGGGACTTATAATATTCCACTAGTTACTTTAATATATATAAATCAGAATTTGTCATGACGCCTTGTACGGCGTGAGCATCAGTTCAATTTATGGATGGCTACCCCCAGGTTGTTTGTTTTGTTTATCCTATTACAATTCAGTTGATAGATACCAGTGTTTTAGGTTGGTCAAGTAATCACGCTTCACGTGCAGTATTAGTTTCGGTGCGCAAACAAAGGGAATTGCACTAGAGTCATAGTGGGGTCCGCACAAATAATACCCTTTCACTCTAACCTTTCAATCGATTTCTAGTTTTTGTGTTATTAAGACTCATGCCTTTAGAATTTTATGTACTATTGAATGCCCTGGCAGTACCAAAGGGGAATGTGACCAGCCATAGTACTTTCGATGACACCTGTTTCTTAGCCATCAACTGCTGTTATCAACAGCTGGTTATCCTAAGTGTTTAATGGATAATATTTTGAAGGGCCCATCAAGCACAGCCTGGTTTAAAGTTACATGTACATCTTGTCATATATTTTTCTATTAGTAATTGTTGAATTGTTCTACTTTATAGAATTTACTTCTACCTGTGGCCTGGCGACTACGCAGCCCTAGTAGCCACAGTCTGATTGGATCAAAACCCTTAATCGTTTCGTCTACATTATTATAAACCATTGCTATCTTAACTATTGTTTTTTCTATCAATAAATCTATTTGTTTCTCAATCTATGTTTTTTTCAATTATATAATGTATGTAACCTGTAAAACAGTAGGTACAAACTGCGCCAATTCTACCTGTGGCCAGTTTACATGTGTGGCGCAAACTTTGTACGTAGAAAAAATCGGAGTTATTCGTAGAATCTTTTTTTTTTTAAACAAAGATGCAGGGGCCTTCCTTAGAGTTAAAGAAACTAATTCTTTAAGGACTTGTGTAGTGTAATGATCATTGCGAACAACCCATGTATTATATTCCACGGGCCTGAAATTGCATCCTTCTTGTGACAGAAAAAATTGTTTTCTAATGAAAGAACTATAATGAGGTTTTTATTACAGACATATTTTCACACTCTGTAAAAGTTTTTTTTAATTGAAATAGATGGGTAGTATAAGTGTACGAAATGATCATTATGAATGGAATTTTATTTTGATATAAGACTCATTCCTCTAATATCAATAGGCCTACTTTAAATTATTGGCTGAGGGGGAAGGTCTAGTGGGCATATCCCCCAATTATCGGAGGCTAGAAAAAATTCAAAACAATTAAACATTTCTAGAAACTATATAAAGTGTTTTTTTTATGGTAACATAGGCCCCTAACTGCTGGAAGCTAGGACAAATTTTAAATATTAAACACTCCTAGAAACTCTCTAAAGTGTTTTTTTTATGGTAACATAATACCATAACTTTCGGTCCCGGTACAGATTTATCTAATTGCTAAACTTTTTTTTCACCTCTGACAAGAAGTGTATTAATCAAAACTTATGAATGTGTGGAATGCCAGGCCTCCACCATGGTTCGGATCCCACGTTAAACTGTAGGTCCTCTATTTCATCTCCCAATCACCCTACCATTTCACATTAGCGTAAGTGCGTATAACCCGAACGGGTAATTAGACGCGGTGCTAATAATAACATTATAACTGCTGGTGACTAGGATAAATCTATATTTTAAACATCTCTAGAAGCTCTTTAAAGTGTTTTTTTAATGGTAACATAAAAGCATAACTGCCAAAGGTTAGAAAAAATTATAGATATTAAACACCTCTAGAAGCTATCTATGGTGTTTTTTTATGGTAACATAGCTCCCTAACTGCCGGAGGCTAGGAAAAATTTAATAATCTAAACACCTTTGGAAGCTGTCTAAAGTTTTTTTATAACAACATAGCCCCCAAACTGCTGAAGGAAAGGAACAATTCTAAATGTTAAATACCTCTAGAAGCTATCTGAAGTGTTTTTTTTATGGTAACATAACCCCCTAGCTGCCGAAGGCTTGGACAAATTGTAAATATTAAACACCTCTAGAAGCTCTCTGAAGTAATTTTTATGGTAACACAGCCCTTATTTGTACTTGTACTTTAATTTAGATATTGTTTGAACCATAAATAAAACTATATTTAATTTTGTTCATAAAACTTTCGGGGGGTTGAACTCCCACACAGTTTGATGTGTTATTGTTGGAGGCTAGAAATAAAATTCTAAATGATAAACGTTTCTAAAAGCCATCTGAAGTGGTTTTTTTTACAGGAACATAGCCCCCTTAACTGCCGGAGGCTAGAAAAAAATTATAAATATTAAACACATCTAGAAGCTCTCTGAAGTGTTATTTTATAGTAACAGAACTCTTTAACTGCTGAAGGCAAGGACAAATTCTAAATATTAAACACTTCTAGAAACTACACGAAGTGTATTTTTTTTTATGGTAACGCAGCCCCCTAATTTGTACTTGTGAACCATAAATAAAGCAATATATATATTGTTAATTACATTTTGGAGGGGTTGAT
>CABFOV010000661.1:150723-169672 GCA_902141375.1 Timema poppense
AAATGATCTGACATATTTACAATTTAAATATTACGCAAAGATTCTAAGTTCGATATTCTCAGAATATTTCCTAAGTCCTAAATGGTCTGACATGTTTACAAGTCGAATACGACGCCACTAGAATTTCCAAATTACAACTGCCGAAAAGGGGTTTTCGTACCTTGAGACTATTTCCTAGACACCCAAGGTGTGTCCTAGGGGACGGCCCTGCCAAGAAGTAGCCTCCATGATGAACAACATGAGTTTTTATACGATTATACAAACTCAGAGAGGGGGATGAGGGGTGAATACAAGACATAGGTAAACAAGACACAGCGACGGGAGGGAGGGGTTAAATATGTATATGCGTGGAGCTGGACGAACATTCTCGATGAATAACACTCTTTTTGCGCAGGCGCGCCACACACCATTCCACACCCCGCCTTGAGGGATAGACCATTTTACTAGCTCAATGTTTTTCCTCGGTCAGATGATCAATATTTTTGTGGAGGCAAGTCGTCTTTATTCTTGTGTGTGGGAAACAGTAAGTTGGCGCATCACAGTGGGGGGACTTTTGGTGAGTTTTCTTGAGCTTAAAGTTTTGTTCTTTATTTTTGGAGCATATATTCCCAATAAATGCTACAGCCTTTATATGACAATCACCCTAACATTACACATTAACGTAAGTGCGTATGACCCGAATGGGTAGTAAGATGTGGTACCAATAATAATAATAATAACTGCATTATAGTCTAATCAGTTGAGAGTGCTACCTTTCACAGTAAGCGAAGTGGGGGTATAATGTGGACACGATTGGATGACATTAGCCTAGGCTACTTATTTACTTCTACTTAAGTCAACAACCCCAAGGTTGGGTTGATGTGATTTCTATCCATCCGGAGCTGAGCATGCGTTTAGCCCTTCGGCTGGTTATCGCTGCCTGTATTATCTGATAGAAATCACATACACTATGGGAGTTCAGGAAGTGTGGTGGTTTCTCGTTGTCTTTCACATTGAATTTCTATGAGCGGGCGCGAGAGGTCCTACCAATTTAGCCGAATAGGTATTTCGACATAACTTACAGGGTTCTTTTACATGACATGGGAACAATGGATTTACCTCCCTCTGAAGGATGTTGGGCTACAGATTTTTATCCATGAAAAAATTTCTCATCCTCGGCCGGTTTTTAACCCATGAACACCAGGTCTTGAGGTGAGCACTTCACCCCAAGACAACAATGGTTGACTTATTTATTTTGACTAGTTAAATTAGTTCACAATGCAAGGTAAAATTATGTTAAATGATATTACATATTATTTAAAAAAATATTTTTATTCACATGTATCTTTATTGAAACAATTTTTAAGCTTATAGCAACAGGCATTTATGATAACATGAAAGGGGTAGCTTTTTAAAAATATATATTATTGATTTAAATACAACTTTACATGAAGAATAATGTATAGATTGAACACTAAGCACTGGAGGATTGACTAAATTTACCATCAATTACTTCAATATCATGTAATAATTAGAATTAGTATTCTTTAAACACTTATTGATGCATATGAAAATAGAGACATTACTAAAATGTTTGAGTTAGTATACTACATTTATATTCAACCAAATGTTATAATGATACATGGTAAATATGAAATTAAGTACTGTATACATTCAAACAATAAGAAACACATTTTTCTGAAAAACAACAACTTCACAATCATTGCACTGCATAGATTAACAAGTTTAATCATCAAAATAGGTTAAAATTACATTTATATTTTGTACGCTTTAGTCCCAATATGCTGGCTACTAAAGACTTACCCTAACTTAACTATAGCACAAACACAACAACCAGAGCTAACAACGACAATTCACCACTATTTGAAAGGAAATATACCAAATTCAAAATGAGGCAGCTTAGGGCTTACTCGGAATCAAACATGGTAAGCGTAGTTCTTAGCTGACACTTTATTGACTAAACTAAGATATCTGTTGTTTACACATTGGTTGGTATGCGGATAAAAGCGTCCGTATAATCTTAACTCTTTGACCAATATCGAGGAGATTGGGGTTTGAATACTGACAGAATGTATTGAGGTAACTTTTCATAAATGATTTACAGCTCTCCATTTACGTGAATGTGGGCCCGCTTACTCTAATTAAACACTCCTTGACTCCTGTTTATTGGTGTAAATGCGCAGAGAACCCAACAGGGTGGTAAAACGTGGGCCCCATGACGTGTCTTACATGTCATATCATTTAATTAATAATGGGCTCTGCCATGGCCAGAAGTGATAAGGAAGCACTATTAAATGCTGAAACTTTTATTGTCTTTACAAGGTTAAGTTTAAATTCTGCTTGGTTACTTGAATTTGCTATAAATAAGGCAGCAAATTAATGTGTTACAGGTGTTGTGGTACAAGCAAGTTAATTATATCACAATAATATATTATACCATATGTACAAAAGATTATTTAATCACCAAGTAGCCCGATTCTGTGGCCGAATAGTCTAAGGCATCACTCTCGTGCTATACTAACCTGCTTAAGAAGGGTAGATTTGGGCTGGAATCCCTGTCGGATCTATTGAGGGTGGTTTTCCCTAAATGTTTCCTCACTCTCTATCCATGCAAATGCAGGTAGATGACCTCTAAAATGCCTCTTTCCTCGTCCCTAACTCATTAGAGTAATTATCATATATTCTTATAGCCTGAACAGATAGTCAGATGTGATATTTAAAAAAATAATATGTACTTACTATTAACTATACTTACAACAAACTTTACAGTAAACAAAATACATTTTTCCATTCCAGTAGTAGTCAGGGCTCCTAACTAAAGATACAGACGTCCTGGGTTCAATCTACGGTGCTTCCAGATTTTCTGTGAAGCAATAGGTCTGGAATAGGGTCAAACTCAGCCTCATAAAGACAAATCAGGAACTAAAATAATGAAAAATTAGCACCTCCAGTATATAAAACTGAGATTTACATCTGGATGATTCATTGTGCTGACCTAGTGACACTATCTATCAGCAGAAGTTGGCATTATCTTCACTAAAAGATGGTGGCCGATTGTTCGGTATGGCTCCATTGTGAGCTGACGTCATGCAATTTAAAAAAAAAATCATATTGGACAGTAAAGTTTCTTACAAACAAGTTAAGCAGATGTAATGAATGAACAAACTATTATATATGAGAAATAAGTTCAAATTTCCTTTAATGCATAGAGTAGAGAGATGATAAACAAATCACTAAAAATGATCATGAATTAATAATAAAAAAAATCATGGTTTGAGCCTGAGATCAGCTATATTAATAAAGCTGAATCCATACAAATTAAAATAACCATAGTTATAATAAAGAGCTGCTTAGTGATCAAGGAAAAATTATGCCATTTATTTTTACAAATAATATTAGAAAAACAAAGCACCAACTGGTTAAAAATGTTTAATGGTTAAGGTTTAATAATTATGGAATAAAAAAAGCTTTAAATTTAGTTAAAAAAATCAAAGCATTTTGACAACAAGTTTTTCTATAAACCTAATATAACAAAAAAAAAACACTTTTAAATCACTTCATAGATATTTTGCAAGAATATTTGTAATTAGTTTTGAATGATACTAGTATTTAATTAGTTCTTTAATATGTGTCTAATTATGAAAATGTTTGATTTCATTGAAATGCTGATACAACTGCAGGATAAAACCTCTGATAAGCTAGTGAATACAATTGCGTGAATAATTCTTTGAATCTGACATAATATTGATAATACAAAAGCAATTTGTTAAGTTAATGTACAAACTTGAGATTTTGGTAGCAGGCTATAATTTAGTAGGCAGCTGTTAGTTAGTAATAAAATAATATTACTCTTGCTTAAGTTATAAACATAATATATACCACTGTACTTATCAATATTTGACTGACCGTTTGGCATTTAATCTTTCTGTCTATATATTCTGTAACTACTGACAAATGACGGACCAATTTTAACGAGATTTGGAAGGGACATTATGTGAACCTAGGCCAAACAATGTAAATATAAGTTTTTTTAAGGATGACATATTTTGTGAAACTGACATCTTAAACCACGTGAATGACAGTTATTATTTTTAATGTATCATAGTAATTGTCATATATGCTTATAGTATGAAAAGGTAAAATGACTTAGTCATTTAAGAAACCTACAAAACAAAAGTTACTTTTAATATTAGTTCTTACATTAAAGTGCATTTGTTCAGTAAATAAAATGTATTTGCCTAGAAATGACAACTCCTTTAATGTGCGGAGGGAAAACACTCACGTTGCTATCGTCCGTGATTCAAATTGAAAGTTAAACATGCTAGTAGAAAGCGCTGGAATAACTTTTTCAGTATTGATACTTAATTATCTACTTATATTTAACAGATAACTTTAAAAATAACTATTTACAGATGAAATTTAAGTAATAAATTGCAAACCCATTTCACAAGTTTGAATGTGTATTTAAAATATAATTAGGCTCCATAATATATCAAGAAATTAATACTTTCTATTTTTAGAGATTCTACTGAGGGTGGGGATGTAGGGGACGTGAGAAAAGGCCAGTGTTTTTGAAATTTGTATGCAAAATAATTTTTTATGGTCAAAATAAATCAAATATTGCTTCAATATTAACGTAGAGTTTAATTTTCTTCACATAGCGGTAACAATGTTTCTTGAATATCTTTCAAGGGTGTCCTGGAATTTTATGATAACTTTTCTCTTTATTTAAAAGTTTGTTACTTAATGCCGCCATGCTCATGACAGATATTCTATAACTGCTAATACCACCTTTTGAAGTAAAATTAAATTCTATGTTTGTAATGAAGCAATATTTTAATTGTTTTGGCAAAAAAAGTTTTGCAATAAAAACTGATAAAAAAAATTAATTTTTTCACCTTTCCTACATCCCCACCTAAAATATTAGAAATATTTTTTTTTATGGCAAAATAAAAACCATAAACTCTTATATTTAATTTTAGCTTATTGGTACCTCGATTATTATCAAAAAAAATCACATAAAAGAGCACAATCCCATTTTGCTTGATTACATTTAGGTTTTCTTGTGGTTTCCTTCGTTCAAAAAGTGTTTTACATAGCGACTAAGTCTTTAGCCTCCCGACAAAGTTTGGTCTGTCGATGCAGTGTTACACTAAAGTAGGAATTGACTTTAGGATTTTTGTAAAAAGAACTCACGCCTTATAAGAGTATAGAGAAAATATCAAGATGTGTACTGTTTGATAAAACCAATGGAGTTGTATTACTTTTAGGTATCAGTAAGCAAATCAGTAGTGAATTATACACCTTTATAGTAATAACGTGGTAGGAAGGGTGATATCTCACAGTTCAAAAGTATGCCAACCTCCACGTATTCATAAGCCAAACAAGAGTGGTGGCTTGTGAGCTGTGGCAAGGGTAAACGAGTCTTAACAGGACTGTTTCAATAAATTGTTCCCTACCATTCAGTATAAAACTTGTTATTTAAGTCCAATGGACAAACATTCGTTCACCTCATTATTGTGAATGTGGTTAGTTCTGATATGAGCCTGACGCCCTGGAAACAGCCCTCAAGCCGCCAAATCATATGAACCAAAGTCAGGTATGTCCAACCTTCCTCTGACTGAGGACAGCTCAATTTCTTGGGAGATTGGCTGGGGGCCAATACATGACATTTATTATCCATAATTACCAAATTTAATAAAAATATGAACAATAACTTATTGTATGTTTTTAACAAATACACATTCATACATACATGATAGGTCTAATTACATTTCTGTAGAATGTATGGAAATTAGCGCTCATTTAGGCTGGGGGCCAATACATGACATTTATTATCCATAATTACCAAATTTAATAAAAATATGAACAATAACTAATTGTATGTTTTTAACAAATACACATTCATACATACATGATAGGTCTAATTACATTTCTGTAGAATGTATGGAAATTAGCACTCATTTACATCAGTTGCGAGAGTCTAATTTATTGTTTGTTTCTGCAATTTGTTTATTTAAATTTGAGCTGGTGGGCCATACAGAGTGAACTCGGGGGGCCATGAGTTGTAAAATCCATTTACCCTGAAAGGGAGCAATCTTTTCTTGATGGCTTACCCTATGACCCTATCTTGAAAGATATGCCATAGTGTAAACATGCAAGATAATCTTTCTATCTTTCAGGATAAACCAAGGGTGCCCTTTGTCTAAGAAGGTAAGGCTGCTACCTTACACGTTATACTCTAAAGTGTAAGGTAGCAGACTTACCTTCATTATTTCACTATGGTATAGCTTATAAGATAGTCATAGTGTAATCAATCAAGGTAAGACTATAACCTTTCGGTAAACATATATTATATGCCTATGAAAGGTGGAATGGAAGGGAACGTAAAAAAAGGCAACTGTTTTTGAAGTTTTTGTGGTAACATTTTTCTTGGCCTAAATAAGTAAAATATTGCTTCAGTATGAATATAGAGTTTAATTTTCTTCACATTTTGATATCAACAGCTCCTGAATATCCATCATGTGCATAGCGGCATTAGATGAGAAACTTTTTAAGTGAAGATAAAAAGTTTTCACTAAATTTCAGGACACCCTTGACAAATAGTCAAAAAAATTTGAGGTCAACCTGTGCTTGTACTGGAGTAATATTTTATTTATTTTGACTGAAATAAAAGTTTTAACATAAAACGAGCAAAAACGTTGGCTTTTCTCGCATCCCATTCCATCCCACCTTAAGCTGTCAATTTGATTTTTTTTTTCAATGTTCACTGGACTATTTTTATTTTATATATCCACCCTCTACCACGCTTTGACCAAAGGTATAAATACTTTCTCTGGTAATATATAGCTATATATTGTATAGGTAAAGCACAAGTCCACTTTTTACTTTCTCAACCCACTATTCCAAAAAGAAGCAAGATTGAAAAATCACGGCTTGACCAGCAGCCAGAGGGAAGCGACGGCTGCCACAGATAACATGGCTGGGAGTGTAGAGAAAGGCCTGGTCGCGGCGTTGCAGCCGTCTGTGTCGCACACATGGCACTCGTACTTGAGCTTCAGGTCCTGTATATCCGAACCCTTGATAAGTCCCGCGGTCAGGTTCTCCAAGACCTCGCACATGTTGGGTACGTTGGGAATGCAGGTCCTCACGACTTCCTGACGGCTGTTAGCTTTCGGCAGCTCACCTTTAACAAACCACGTGGTGCAAACTCACGTTTTAATTCCACAAAGTACTTATAATACTTTGAATTAGCCTACATTTATAATTTGAGAAAATATCATCGAGATTTACAGTTTTAATTTATATTTAGTTGTAACCTCACCGGTTTTTGTTTGTTGCAACATTGGCAACACTGTCAAAAGGGAAAACTCACTACTTTAACGGCACTGCCTGTTAGTTATTTTCGAGAGAAGACGGCCTCAATGTATCGAGAGCAATAATTCTATTCTGTTTTGCAATATTAGTGGCAATGTAGCTATTAGCTGTGACCCACATAAGTGGTCGCATGGTCTAAGACGCTACTCAAGCAATATACTAGAACACCGATAATGATATCGTGGTTCAATCCCAGTGAGGTGAAGTGAGGGTGGTTTTTCCTAAATGTTTCCCCTCTCATATGTGGGTACACTTCTTCTGAATTCAACCTCATCATCCTTAACCCAGTAGTGTAAATTAGAACAAAAGCTTATAACTAGAATGGGTAGTAAGACGCGGTGCGAAAGAATAATAATAATTAGATGTGAATTAAGATAGAGCTATAGTTATTTTATAAAACTTTCTAAATTTAAATAAATAAGGAGCAGTAATAATTTTGGTTAAGACTTTGAAAAACCTAAAGTTGTAATAGAAAGTTGAAAGGATAGTGTACTAAAGATATTAATAAAATGTTAAAAGTTATTAACCAGTTACAATTAAATATATTTTTTAATATTGAGAAACAAGTCAAGCTGCGCTTTCGACAAGCATTAAAAATATATGAGATAAAAATAAAATGATTAAAAATATTCATGACATAACATAATTATCAAGTTAAATGGTGACCATCATTCATAAAATAATATACATGAAAAACATATTAAAATAATTAATATCAGAAATAAATTGAGGACATCATACAATTAAAATTCAAACACTGAAGAAGGCTAATTTAAATGGAGTAAACATGTGAAAGTATTGTGTTACAGGAAATACAAATAATGTGAGATAAGGCTGAAAGCGCAACAAGCTATTAAAATATGTTCAGAGTTTAAGTGAAGAAACCAAGTCTTAAGCTTGTTTTGAGTCCCGTTACTCCTTGGGCAAGTATCAGCATTTAGAAGCCGATTAAACTTTGGCCGACATGTTTCGGTGCGTATTTACCATATTTATGGCGCTGTAAAATGATAAAATAAAATCATTTTACAGAGCCATAAATATATTATTACATAATTATGTTATGTCATGAATATTTTTAATCATTTTATTTTTATCTCATATATTTTTAATGCTTGTCGAAAGCGCAGCTTGATTTGTTTCTCAGTATTAAAAAATATAAAATATATTTAATTGTAACTTGTTAATAACTTTTAACTTTTTATTAATATCTTTAGTATACAATCCTTTCAAATTTCTATTATAACCTTAGGTTTTTCGAAGTCTTAACCATAATTAGACCTATATTATTTGCTCTTTAATAATGTTTATGTTTGGTTAATCTTATATTATGTAATGATATTCGCATCCTTCATTTGTCTTGTGTAACACCGAGTTTACGTTTCATGATTCCACTGTGGTGTAGCTTGTAAGATAGGGTCATAGTGTGATCCGACAAGGTATCTTACTACAGTTTCCGAGTATATTGAGTGTACAAGAACACACACGTATATTCATTTCAATTAAGATACAATGAGTTAGTTGGCTCAAAAGTATTACGAGCTAGTCAGAGACGTACCCAAGCGTGATTAATTTGGAGCTATAATCCCCCACACCCGAAAGTATTATTAATTATGAATTTTTATATTATTTCTAAATGGCTTTGCTACTAACTAATTTAGTCATAAAATTCAAAATATCTACAAACCCTAGTATGCTAAAATACAAACTTTAAATTATTTCAAATGAGATCGAATTTTAATAAATTGAGGAACTTCCAAACGACCCACCTCGGAGGGAAAAAAAAACCTTCCCCCCCTTCTAATAATTTTCTAGGTACAGCCCGAGAGTTGGTAATTGTTGAAAAGAATTACAATGATCTAGTAATTGGGGAAAGCATTATATTATTATTATTATCACCGCTTCTTACTACCCATTCGAAATGTACGCACTTACGCTAATTTGTAATGGTAGAGTGATTGTGAGATGAAATGAAGGACCTACAGTTTTACGTGGGATCCGAACCACGGTGGATGCCTGGTATTCCACACATTCACAAGTACACGTCTTGTGAGAGGTGAAGGAAGGGTTTGGTAATCAGATAAATCTGTGTCGGGACTGAGGATTGAATGATCTAATAATAATTGGTGGAAACCATAACAAAGTGCTAGTAAGTGGAACGATTACAATAAACTAGTAAAGAATGGAAAGCATCTCAATGAGCTAGTTAGTGGTAGACATCATTAAAATAAATCAATAGCGAAGGAAATATTTACAAGAGTTTTTAATGGTGTTTGTTATGTCAATTTTTTTAATTAACGCCCAATAAAAGTTTTTCTTAGCACCATGTCTTACCACCCGTCCGGGTTATATGCTAATTAAAGTGGTGACTGCCCCAAATACCTGTAGAGGTTAGCCTAACACACTTCATGTTGATGTTAGTCTCAAGTGGCTCCATGCTCTTGCTAAGAACGCTGTTATAGTGAGCGGTGAAGCTCTCATAGGTGCAGTCCTTTAAATCGGTTTCATCGCAACTCTTGTGGGGATCACAATTGTAGCATTTGAGACCGCTACCTGGAACACACAGAACGCTACTGTATAACCTTTCACGATATTAACAATAACACGTATGATGCTACTGTAGGACATTTCATGTTATTAACAATAACACACACGGCGCTCATGTATAGATTCAAGCTATTAACAATAACACATATGTTACTGTAGGACATTTCATGTTATTAACAATAACACACACGACGCTCATGTATAGCATTCAAGCTATTAACAATAACACATATGTTACTGTAGGACATTTCATGTTATTAACAATAACACACACATCGCTCATGTATAGCATTCAAGCTATTAACAATAACACATATGTTACTGTAGGACATTTCATGTTATTAACAATAACACACATGACGCTACTGTATAACATTCAGGATATTAACACTAACACACACATATTTTTTTGGACGTTTCTGTGCTCATTATTTAATTTTTTTAAACATATGTAATATTCACAAAATATAGCTTATACTTATAAGCCCTTACATTATTATCACAACTATGACGATGAACTAAGTTAATAAAATTACAATAGTACAAGGCGGGATCCTTAAGAGAATATCAACAATAGCAAGAGTCAAGACCGTACCCAGTTGTTTTTGGTGTTGGGAGGATGGTAATGGTTTGAGAGGGTGGGATGGGGGGAGCTGAAGTTATATCTGTGGTGACTTATGGTGAGGTCCTTTTTAACACAAGATGGTAGTTTTGTTAACAATTCCTCATGAAATATTTTAAAGTTTTTTAAACATGATTTATTTTGTTAACAATCCCTCATGAAATAATTTAAAGTTTTTTAAACCTGATTTATTTTGTATCTGAATTTAAAAAAATATTTCAATAAGTTTTTAGCCTAGGCAATTGGGAGGAATACAAAAATATTTTATAATAATACTTTCGTGGGAGAGGTGGGGGTTAAGCGACCCCCACGACCACCACCACCACTCGATACACTCCTGACATGAATGATATAAACTCTCAAAAATACAAATCTACAAATAGTATATTTAGTGTTAAGAGTTGACATTTACTCGATCAGCTATCTCTTGTTGCAATAGTCATTGAATTTTTGTATTCGCTCAACTGTCGGAGATCACAAAATTTATGATTTCAAAATTATATTCAAAGGAACATAATTTGTTTATAGGAGTAAACGTAATTACAGTCCGATAAGTGCAAGCGTTGTTTACCAATATCACTTCAACAATTTTTGAAAATAAAAGTTTTAAGCTCTACAAGACGTCCCCAATGTTTGTTGCAGGACAAAGACGTACGGGTAATCTGGTTTCTATTGGCCCACATTCTTCGACGACGCTTTAATGGAAGCTGGGTCCGGCGTCCCTAAGACGCGTCATGGCAGCGAGATCAATAACGACTTGGCGCCGCCACCGAATGCCAAAATCACTCAAAAAAAGCGCCCGGGAGGCCATAAACTATCACAAAGCCATCAAAACCGTACCGATAGGGCACGCCGCTGACAAAAGCACCAGTAACATGTTGTCTGGTTTGCTGATGAAGACAGGGGTTGGGGTCCTTATCCCATCCGGGTGTATTAAGGTGTTCTCCACACTAATGCAAGTGCACTTCTTTTAAACTACCTTCCCTTTAGCTTCTTCATAAGGACCATAGTGTTTAACGTTCAATGTTTAAAAAATATATAAAATGAATTAATATAACGAGTAGCCCGCTACGGTGGATGCATGATCTAAGGTGTCAATTTAACAATATAATATACTGCCGAAGGCAGGGAGATCAAGGTTCGATCCCGGTCGGGTGTATTGAGGATGGTTTTCCTAAATGGTTTCCACTTCTATATTCATGAAAATGTGTGTACACTTCTTCTAAATTCAACAATACACATCCATAACCTACTAGTGTAATTAGTACACAAGCGTGTAGCCTGAATGGGTAGTAAGACGCAGTGCTAAAAAAATAAATATTTATGACTAGTAGGAAATTAATAAGTAGAACTCTTCTACTTAACTAACCTAGCTAAGAACAATCTTAAACCCACTTCGATGCCCAAATGGTCTAAGGCATCACTCTCGTGTGGGAAGACTAGGGTTAGAGTCCCGGTCAAGTCTATTGAGGGTTGTTTTTCTAAATGGTTTACCACTCTTTCTCCACGTCTTCGCGGGAAAACTACCTCTAAATTCCTTCCTTCCTAATGCCTACCCCGTTAGAGTAGTTATCATGCGTATAACCTGAACAGGTAGTACGACGTGGCGATAATTTTTTTAAGCAATCTGTAAATGAGGAAGAAACTGGTGAAAGAAGTGTTACGTATGAATCAGGGGTTGGCAACCTTTTTGTCCCCATCGACCTATGAACTTGTTAAGGTTTCCATTATTATTATTATTATTATTATTATTATTAGTAGTAGTAGTAGTAGTAGTACCGCGTCTTAACCTTTCGGTTTGTATGCACTTACGCTAATGTGTAATGGTAGGGTGATTGTGAGATGAAATGGAGGACCTACAGTTTAACGTAGGATCCGAACCACGGATGGAGGCCTGGCATTCCCCACATTCACAAGATGTCTTGTCAGAAGTGAAGGAAGGGTTTGGTATTCAGATAAATCTATGCCTGGACCGAGGATTGAGCCCCGGATCCCCAGCACAGAAGTTCGACACCTTACCCCTAGACCACCAGGTCACCTAAGTTTCCACGATCCCCCATAGTTTCTACACTTTACTATTTTTGTTTTATTTATACAATTCATTATTTAATATTCTTTAAATTCAACCTTTCTTCAAATATCTATGTCCCCACTTTTCTAGAAAAAAACATAATATAGAGAATGTACAATTTAATATATCAAACTATTAAATTCTCTTAGGACATTACTGATTATGAGCAATTAAGGTTATTTTGGCTGCACTCAAATATTATTTGAAAGTACTCGATATATTTAAGAGTTTAGAAGGCACAAATATTGACTTTTAAAGACGATGTAGTTTTCTTACACGATTGCTATTGCAAGATCGACCGGTCGATTACTGTCGACCAGTTGCTGACCCACTGATATGGAACATAGCTTTGTATAGCGCTGAAACATGGATAGTGAGGAAAAAGGAGAATATATATTGGGAAAGATTTAATATGTTGTGCTGGAGGAGAATATAGAGGATAAAGTGGACAGCTTGGATGAATAATGAAGAAGTCTTAAGGAATATCTATGAAAAGAGAACTATTTTGCAGGTGATTCTACGAATAAAGTCCAACTTGATGAGTCACATTGTCAGAATAAACAGATCATTGAGTGATGTCAAAGAAAGAAAAGTGGAAGAGATAAAGAGTCCAGGAAGATAACAAATGCAAGTGATGGATGAACTCGAACAAGGAAAGAAGATTAAGTTTCAGGATATACAAAAGGAAAATACTGCTGATGGGACATGCTAGATTGGTCGAAAGACAGAACACCTAATATATATATATATATATATATATATATTCATTGGCAGCACGATACCATAATATGGAAAGTATGTAAGCCATTCATCAATGCACACCCAGAGATTTACTTTAGGGGTGAGGGTAAACAAACATACAAAGTATCGAAGCTATTATTTATTGACATTTTTTCAATTGGGGAGTTATAGAAGATCTTCATTGTGTGAAACGATATATCTTTGAATATCAATTAATAAATCTAGTCTTAAAGCTTAGTTTAGGTATTCGACCAATCTCCAATGATCTATAGTATGATCACTCTTAATTTATTTTAAGCTTTTACTATTATTGATTTATATCTTCTCCTTCTTCCCCCTGAACACGTATGCATCATGCTCATCATGACTACGGAAAGAATAATTTCGCGCCAGGAGAACTTTTATTTTGGCATGCTCTTGAAAAAAAATTCATTACGAGACAAAAATTCATGATTATCCGTTATCGTTGCTTTTTTTCATTATTCCTAATAAGATGTTCATGAAAATTATATAAAATTCATACTCTACATCTTTATACTTTGTTGTAAGCCTACTGAACATCGGCATTCTTGTAAGTAAGTATTTGATACAAAGGGAACAAGTTTCTTTGAGTTAGATTCAGGAAAATTAACAAGATCCGTACTTTTTTTTTCTCCCTTACTGTTATAAATTATTGTCGTGATGGTGTCGTTTACATTTCTCAGTATTACAATATTTTCCTCCTTAAGATTTGGCAACAACGTTCAAGCGCGAAATATTTCACCACTGTCTTGGTTGTCAATCAATCATAAATTTACGTTAATTGAAGTATGAAAGGTTTAATGACTCAATTTTATATCCTACTTAAAAATTTATAAATGCTTTTTATTGTGACAACCATCAAACATATAACATAACAGCAATATTAAGACGAAAAACTAATATCTACTATAGTAAAAAAAAAATGCAAATTACTTCAGCGCCAACAAAATAAAATACTTCTACCTCATCCGAATCCCAAATGCACCGCGGCTTGGTGCTGGAAGTGGGAAAGCACTAGTGTAGATCTTATGCCTTGATTTTATCACACATTAACATTTGAAGCACCTTTAAGAACATACGAACACAGTTTTTGTGATAAAAATTGATAGTACTTTGATAAAGTATTATTGCTTATATAGGTATCGATAATATATATCAAAATTGACAGAACGTGTACACGGGCATTACATTTAATCCTTTAAAACTTTGCTGTTTTACATACTAATTAAAGAAAAAAATAAACAGATTTACGGTTCTTTTGAGTTTTGGTTTAGACCGCTTGGTGAGATAATCAATCAATTTTATGTACCAACAGGCTTCAAGTTTTATTCGGGTGATTAACAAACATACAAGAGTTTATAAATATAGGGAGATACAGAAAAGGACAGTAAGCAGGGCCGTAAGCTTTAGGGGCCTCAGCCCAGGGATATCAGCCAGATGGAAGCCTCCAGATATTAAGCGATATTTTATTTGTGAATTTGGAATCAAAGTATAAGTACTATAAATTATATATTTAAAAAAGTGCGTGGTTAATATATTGTAGATATGATTGTAGTAAACAAAGTATGACCTCGCAAAAAAAATATTTGTTCTTTAACGTTATTTCCTCTTTAAAATATTGCTGGGGGCCTCACAGTACCTGTAGCCCAAGGACCTACACATCTTAATCTAGCCCTGACGATATGGTACAACCCGCCTCGGTGGCGTAGTTGGCTAACGCGCTAGTCGTGTTGAGCTCAACTGCTGAGGACGGGGAGATCAAGGTTTGAATCTCGGTCGGATGAACTGGGGTGGTTTCTCCTAAATTGTTTTCCACTCTCCCTCCACGCAAATGTGGGTTCACTTCCTCTAATTCAACCTTCCCAATTCCTAATCCATTAGAGTAATTAGTAGGTCTACTTATGCGTATAACCCGAACGGGTAGTAAGACGCGGTGCTAAAATATTAATATAATATATGATATGGTACAAATAAAACAACAAACACTGTTATAGCCCACACAATGAAAATTGAAACACTCTTCACAGTTTACATTGCTGCCACTGGACAAAGATGTAACATTTGTCTCTTTTTTAAAAGAAAGAAGCAATCTTTACCTAATGGCTCGGCTTAAGTTTAGTTCTATCACAACTTGACGTGCACATATTTTTTTTATAGCTTTCCAAACTATCCGAATATTTACATTAATGGACTAGGGATGGTAGAATTTAGATAACAGGTACCCACATTTGTGTAGAAAGATTGAGGAAAGCCATTTAGGAAAAAAATTAAAACCCGTTACTCCCGGTAAGGATTTGAAATGCGAAATGCGAACTCCTCGTCACAGGCCAACCCATAAAAATGAGACTGATGCCTTTTTCTGTTAGTCCTCTATCAGAACTTTTCAGAGAAGCGTGAAACGCAATAAAAAAAAACCTTCTAAAAAAGGAAACCATGGTGGTTTATTTCTCGAAAAGAAGACAAAGAAGTTGCTATGGTAAATTTTTAGTTTTAAGTTTTCATAAAACGACCACGCCTTTTATCGATTGTCGTTGTGACGTCCGGGATCGCTCTTGTCAACATGAGAGTAATCAACAACTATGACTTCTCAAGAATTTCCTATGGCTTCCTTTTCCCACAAATCCAATTACAGGGGAAGTGATATAGGGCTTCAGTTCATAGTTGAAAGAAGGACTTACTTAAAATAATTTAAGGAAACCATAACTATGAAAAGTTATAAACAAAAATACCACCACGGTGACTGTGGATATGACTCAGGAATGGGTTTTTCCATAACTGCTCCTCTTTCCAGGTTAATATCAATTAATTTGTTTAGAATCCATCCTCACCACCCTGTATTTTTAGAGTTAATGCAAGCAGCGCACATGTTTGAGTGTAAGGTAATGGGAAATACGTAAGGATATAATACTACACCAAAAATATAGATAGCCTCAAAAATATGTTTGATTAATCACTCTATGTCCAGAATATCCATATATGCTGATTAGGAATGTATAATTTACCTGCAATGTACCCGAATTTACTTAGAGGGAGATTGAGAAACAATTTAGGAGAATAGCTCACAGCACCAAACATAAATTTTTTCTCAGAAATATTGTTCATTGATCCTTCTAAATCATCCTTCCGTTTATAAAAAGCTATTGAATTTGTCTTCATATAATATTATTAATTGTTGACTAATATTGTAAGCTATTCAAAAGTTTATCTACCAATCCATGGATCACGAACCCCAAATAAAACAACGTGCCAGTGTTTGCCGTTTCTCACTCCCACAATAGTGATATTACAAGCACGTACCAATATCACCAGTCAACACCTCAGGATATTGTTCCTCTCAAGCACATCACAAACATTGCCACTGGAGTGTATCAGAGAAGGTTAACGAAGGTGTGGCTAGAGACCAAGGCGAGGCAGGAAGGGGTGCCTAGAATTAAGAAGGCCACCCTCAGTAATCATGTAAGTTTGTTCTTAGAGGACATCCTGGGAGGACCGATAATAATACTGAGGGCATCGTACGTCCAAAGCGGAGTAAACAGATACACATGAAGTCAATCCTCTGCACCATCCCCCCAAATAAAATCATACAAACCCATCCTAACTAAAATAGATTAGATATGGATATGCGTTAATCACCCGCAGTAAACCCGGTTGTTATTAGAACCCCAATTTCTCACCACTAACAAACCATACTAGATGATCTTGAGCCCACCAATGTGGGTCACATGTGAGAAGACCTAGGAACCTTTTAAATGTGGTAAAAGGTAATTCAACTGATGAATAGACTGTTTGTCTCAACACCCCTGGCAACAGTAAGACGGTGATCTAACTAAATAACTCGACACCCGATATAACCGGAGAGCGTTACTTCTTGTTTGCCCTGTCTTGGGAGACAGTTGTGGGCCACGTCAAACTTCCTTTCTTCCCTCCCGACATCCCACCCGTCGTCATACTCATGAAGCTGAATAACAAAGGGGTAGGCCACCATTGGGTAGAATCTAGAGATAAGAAAGAGTTAAGTGTATCCCTACAGTCTAAAAACTTTGAAACTCAGGCTGGGCACTCTAGGGGGTAATCTTTAAAACTATATGGTGGTTTATTATAATCTGCAACTGGATGATGGTGCAGTTCCTTGAAGCTTAGCCTTTCTATTCTGCTTCTTTGAGTGAATATGAGTCGCTGATAGCTAATTTGAAAAAATAGCACATATATAGGCCTATGCTTTAACTATTTTTCGATGTATATCCAGTCACACCAATTTACATTGTGCATTTCTACTTTCAGCAAAAAAAACAAACTTATCTATAAAACCTAATGGCTATTCACTTTGGATGCCAAACACACTAGATTTTGATTGACTAGATTTTAACATTATTTAAGGGCTTGGAAAATACATTATTAACCAAACTCTATGAAGCGTAGTTCATAGTTACAGCCACGTTAGCCACTAATATAATAATTATTAACGTTGTATTTTCTCATCTAACGTTTAGGAGATACGGTTCACACACATAATATGGCGCAACTTCTCTCAAATGAGTATGAAATGGGCGTTGCCCTTTGGGTCAAAAGTATCCTCCAAATAGTTCACCTCTTTCCGAAGATAACATTTAAAACTGTGAATCTTCTTTTTGATGATATATTTACATTTAAAATGTTGACTATACATATCATTAATCGTATTGTGTTTATTAAAATCTTGCTAGTCTATAGATATGGAAACGGGCGGTAAACATTGATAAACTGTTTCCAGAAATTGTCATTTACCCCATTCATTGAGTGAAACCTTTTCTCCCCGTGCCATCTGGATATCCATTTATTGTTAATAATAAGGTAGGTATGTGGAAGACAAGAGAATTTTACAGGAAGTGTAGCCATATTCGTGCTGGGAGAGAGGGGGTAAAAATTTAAGAAGAAACATTTGCTTGTTTTCAAATGGAATTCAAACCCCAACTTTCTAGTAACTGGAAAACCAGACATGACAAGACTTGACACCTTTGACTGCAACTCTCACAGGCGCGGGTTTGTGTGAGAAGGCCAGAGCTGAACTGTCGGACAAGACCCATGCTTTTATCGCCGCAGGACACATTGGAACTTTATTTAGTGTCGTCAATTCACGCCGATATCCCTCCAGTGTCGTGAAACCAGGTCCTTGATACAAGCCCACATATGAGTTGTATCACGCATGCCACAAGTATCAACCCCGACAAGATGAGGTAAGGATATGGGAAACGCGAGAGGTCAGTGTTTTTACAGCTTTTAAATAAAAAAATTGTTGGTCAAATAACTCAAATATTGCTTAATTACAAACAAAGATAATAATTTCTTTCACAAGAAGATATTAACAGTTCTTGAGTAGTCGAAGGCGCCCTGGTATTTAAGGCCTTGCCTACCCTCCCTGGCGGTGTGTTGAGCTTTCAGCTTTCAAAATAGATGGCATTGCTAACGTTATACATTCTGGTAGATTCCAACCATCAGGTTGGCAGCATTACTAGTTTGTTTAAACAATTGGGAGGCTGGGACCGGTAATCAGTAAAGGCCGCAAGCAAACTTTTCCTAGAACTGATAGAGATAAG